>VZTX01028458.1:163749-189294 GCA_013400915.1 Pardalotus punctatus | reverse complement strand
GGAGCGCCGCTGGCAGCGCTGGGGCCCGGCCCTGCGCCGCTGTGCCGCCCGCCCGGCCCCGGTCGGCCCCAGTCCGCTCCGCTGCCGCTCCGGCGCTCCCGTTAACGGCGGCGAGGGCGGGATCCCCTCCCACTCCGGCAGCCCGAGCGCCGCGCACACGCACTCGGCAGGAACAAAGAGCCGCCCGGCGCCCCCGCCACCCAGCCCCAGGGAAGGGCGGTGGGGGCCAGCTCTGAGGGGAGCCCCGGGTGCTTAAACAAAAGTGCCTTCCCCCCACTCCACTCCACCGCGTCCCGTCCCGCCCGCGGGCTGGATCCGGCCCAGGGCGCCGCGCCTCTCGTGAGCCGTGTAATTAGAGCCTGGTGGTGTCAGGGTTGTAATTATGCAGATTGAGAGTGTGAGGGGAATAGGAATCACAAATAGAGGCTTTGTTGGGCTTGAAAGGAGCTAATTCAGCCAAAAGCCGCCGTTTGTGGGTTTGAAACGTGCTGATTCTGGGAGTTTTGGCTCAAAGCGAGAAAAGCGGCGTGTTTTTGAAGTTGCGTTGGTGGCGAAGCTAAGACCGAACTGAGCATTGCAGAAAGCTACGTAACTATGTATTGATCATGTACAGGAGAACCCCTGAGGTGAAAGATGCTCTCGTATTGAAATGTCTTCCTTAACACAATCCAGATACATAGGTGTGCTTGTAGTTTGCAAATGTCTGAGAGAGAGATGTTCATGTTCACTCATGGTAGTGTTTTTACTTTGTCTTTCATTGTCCATTACTGAAAGAAGGCATTGTTAGTGTCCGTTCCTGTCACCTAGGAGGTGAACAGAGATTCAGGGTTGCCCAAGACAGCTCAGCCATCACACATTCCTCATTGAGTTCATTTCCTCTAGCTACATCTGTGGGGGACAACCTTCTAAGTCCTAAGTCTCCTATGGTTCCGATAAGAAATCGGGAACAAATCTCCATAAAGTCAGGGGAGGTTTATATTAGATATTATGAAATACTCTTTCACCAAAAGTGTTGTCAAGTATTATAACAGGCTGCCCAGGGAAGTGGTTGAGTCACCATCCTGGAAGTATTTAAAAGATGTGTAGATGTAGCACTTGGGTACGGTTTAGTGAGGAATTGGCAGTGCTGGGTTAACAGACTCAGTGATCTTAGATGTCTTTGTCAGCCTAAGTGATTCCATGAGTCTTAAGTGTGTAAGTTGCTCAGCTACCCACTAATAACAGCTGTTGGTTGGTCACTACCCAATTCTCGAACATCGGCTTTAGGCAGAGCAGAAGCACTATCAGCCACTGCTGCCTTCACCATGCTTTGTTACTGTTTAAATTTTCTGGTGAAAGGAGGAACAGACACTGATTCTCTGTTGAGGGCATTAGTCAACTTTGAAATAATCCAGCCTGTCACAATTTCCTCTCTTTTATTTATAATTTAGAAACTTTCTTCTGCACATTCACAGGACAACAGCACTATTGTTTGTCAGTCTTTCAAGCACTCTTGCAGTATAAATAATAACAACCAGTCCTGTAAGAATGACTAGAAAGGAACCTAGAGTGGAGCACAAAGCATTGACTTCCAGGTGATGCACTTTTATCAGGGAAGAGTATAAATACAGCTCTCAGTGCACTACTTTGCAACTAGATAGCACTTAATCCAGAGCTTTTGTTGTGTCTCCTCTGTCCCTTTGGAAGAAAGAAGTGGAAAAATGTTGAGAGTGTAAAAACCGTCTGGCCCCAATTCTGCCATGTTTTATTAGAGTGAGTTACAGAATCCAGTTTTCACTACTACAGATAGCTGTAACGTTTATGCCCACAAGTAAAAGGAGAACTGAGCTTCTACATGTTTAGTCCCAGACAAAATGCATCTCTCTTAGTTTATTATCACTAATAATGGTGATTAATTAATTAATTAATGGCCTTAATTCTTAGAAGTGCATTGTTGGTCCAGTAAGATTGCAAAATGATATAAAAAGATGAATTGGCAGCATATGTATTATTGAGTGTATTATACATCACTAGTATACAATGAAAAAAATGAAAAAAAAAAAAAAAAAGCCAAGAAGACGTTTATGAGAATATTGGTGCTGGAGGTTGCAATGAGGCAGTGGAGGTTCAGGTATATATTATAATTTATTTTGTTTTTCCCCTGAAAGAGTAGTTAGGCATTGGAATAAGTGGGCAGTTACTCCACCAGGTGGGTGGTGGAGTCACTGTCTCTGGAAGCATTCAAGAGGTGTCTGGCAGTGGCCCTTGGGGATGTAGTTTAGGGGTGATTATCGTGGTGCCAGGGTTGATGGTTGGACTAGATGATCTTGAAGGTCTCTTCCAATCTTGATGATTCTGTGAAATACTCAAAAGAGATTCAAAATGGAGGAATTACATTTTTTTGTCAGAACAGGAATGTGACACTGTGATCTGAATATTGCATCATTAAAAATATCTTGATGCAGACACCAGTTTGGAGATAGATCAGGAGACGCATTTGAATACACAGTAGAGCATGCAGCATCATAGCACAGCATTTTAGGAGTCATCATGGGAATGCTTGTCCTCGGTTATGAGTAAAACGGTTGCAAACTTTCAAATGCCCTCTACTGTTTGGGCCACCTATGGAAATGTTGCATGCAGATATTAATTTCAGAACTCAATTGCCAGAGAGGAAAAGCTTAGGACTGGCATCATGCCTTAGCATGGGTACAAATGCTTTCCCAGACAGATGAATTGATCATAGACATCTCATCCCCAAGACTTGTAACTTCACTAACACATAATTTCACTAATAACATAGCTTCACACAGAGGTGCTTGTAGGTAAAATATATGTTGATGGACACACTGTCCCATGGTTTTCATGCTAGTCTGTCTACTGCAAAGATGATTTAAACATTTTAGTCATTTAAATAGTTAACCTAATTGGGTTCTTAAACATAAATTATTGTCCTCCCAATATTGACATTACTAATAAATTGTTAATGAGTTCCATTCAGTATCCAAGCGATAGCTGATGAGTTTGATCCACCCAGAACTTCATCAGCACTTTACAAACCACACTGAAGACTTGATGGTTCCATTCTTTTTTTAAGGCATTGACAAAATGTGTTTAACACCAACTCCAAACATCCTAATGTGCCCATGAAATCTGTTACTGCTGGACTTGAGAAATTATATGCCCTAAATCAGTAGAAATCTACTATAGCATGCTACTTACACAGTATTCTATAGTAGGATTTTCTGAATCAGTGTAGTTACTAATAGGCTGCCAATGCAGAGAACAAAGAAGCAGGAAGTCCGCAAATCCCATCTGCTCTTTTCTGGTAATAAGCTTGTTGCTTTATGTTGCAATAGCTGCAGGCTGGATCTGCCTTTCAGGCAAGCCAGTAAAGAATTAATTGCAGTAATCCAGTCTGGACTATACAAAAGATGTGTAACAATAAGGTCAGAGCATGGACAGTAAACTCCTAGTCTGGTGAGATTATTTTAAAGTGCAGTTGCAGTCTGAAAAATTACTGTGAAAGTAGTTTTACAAAAATAGAGCCACTATCATGCTATCCAGTCCAGTATTCTGCCTTTAGCAAGGGCTGATAGTAGCTTCGTAAGGAAAATATCTCAGAAACAAGAAAAATATTGAGGATGTTTTCCATCTTTCAGAAGTCGTTGAATCAGGACATCTGGTTCATTTATTTTTGATAGCGACCAATGTGTAATAATATTCCATTTGCTGAGACCCATTTTTAAACCACTTAAACATTAGGGTTCTACAACACCCTGTGGCAATTAGAGCCGCAATTTAATAATGTATTGTTAGAAAAACTACTTCTTATTATCTACTTTAAATCTGCTGCTTAGTAATTTATTTGGGTGTCCCTTAGTTCTGATTTTCTGAGAAAGACAGAATGATTAATCATTCTCTATTCAGCTTCTCTTTGTCATTCATGACTATATAAAACTCAGATACTTCTCTTCCCAGCTGACAAGCCCTAATTTATACAGCCTTATCTCCACAGAAGTCGGGCCAAACCTCCCATTGTTTCCATAACGAAAACGGAATTTTCTAACCCATTGTTTTCTTTCTTTTCTCACTCCATGTTTTCTTATAAAGCCAAATGTACTCAGTTAAAGAAACCAGCTTAACCGAAAGCATATTGGCTTCTTCGAAACACTCATGTATTCATGAGCATGTCCTGCTTTAAAAAATCTGTGTGGACTCTCCTCCAATATATCATACATATCCGATGCTTCTGTTATTTATTCTAATTTGTACAAATTGGCTTGATAAACAAATCAGACTAACTGAAATGTAGTTCCCCAGAGCAGTTTTTGTGTTTTTTTCAAGGCTGGTGTCCCAGCTGATATTTTCAGTGTATTTAGCACCAAGCCTGCTTTGAATGGTAGAGTAGATGTTTGTGATAACTTCAACAATGTCACACTTGAGCTGCCATAGAGTTTTTGCAGGGATACTAGTCAGACCTAGGAATTTGTTGTTGTTAAATTTATACATTTACTCTGCATTATTTGAGCAATTAAACATTTTCCTGAAGTTACAGCATGGATTCTTGATTCTCATATAAGTGTTTTGCAGATGTTTTGACTTCCTAGCTGTTGCTAGTTTTATGCTAATTGACTTCCTTCTTTTTAATGCTGTTTCCTCCTCTGAACTACCTTGATTCCTTCAGACTTTTTCCTTACTTAATTAATATTAAATTGAAGTACATTGTAATCACCATTAGAATGGATTTACTATAGGAACAAATCTAAAACTGAATTATTTCAGTGAGCTCAAATTGCTCCAGAAAACTAGTGCTTATGGTATCCAAAGATACTGTCTGTGAATTAAGCTTAGGGTCTGCTAGTTTGTAGATCTATCTGGACAGAATTATCCATGACAGCTCTAGTTCAATGGATTGCTGTTTGATTGTTACCAAATCATTCCTTCAAATGCTTTAGTGCCCCCCCCTCTCCTTCCCATCCGTTCCCTTTCTTATAAACAGAAAGCATCAGCCTGAATCTTGCAAATCAGGATGGGTTGTTTCTTTCTAATGAGTCTTCATCGATAACAAAGACTAATTAGACTTTCAAAGAAGTTTGAATATTTACATTGTCTGCAGTATAAAAGTGTATTGGCGAGTATAATTTGGTTTACCACTGATGAATAAGAAAGAGAAGGTTGAGGGGGAGATGTGGTGTTCAGGGTTGTTAATAAACAAGCTGGTAATGTAAGAGTAAAGTTTTTGAAAGGCTGTTTGAGTGTGAAGTGCTGAAGATCACAATGACAGAAATATAGCTTCTCCCCAGGAGGCTAAAAATCCACGACACACCTTTTGCCAAGACTCCAGATTTCAGTTTGAATTATCTTCAGGAAAGAGTGGCAGCTGATTGAGGAAAAAAGCCTTATTTCTTGGTGACATGAATATACATACTGAAGGGTTCAACTAATTCTGGTCATGATTTTTTCTTTCTTTTTTATTCCTTTTATTCATCTTCTGTCATCTTTACTTTTGTCTATTTGCATATAGTTAGGGAAAGAGATTCAAGAAATTCATCAACTTTGTAAAAAAGTAGGAAAAATTACTATCTATGCTAGCAAGTCCATCATGTGAGTGTATGATTTTTATAGTTTGCAAAATACTAGTAAGTATAGGCCAACAGACTCAAGGCGTTATGATCCTGCAAGGTGGTTTAGAAGTTATCATCTTAAAAAAATAAACAGCAATATGCGTAGCACTGGCTATGTGATGTATGTAGGAAAAATAAAATAATACACAAACGCCTCTGTCCAGCAGTAAATGTGTTTGAGAATGCTCATCTGAGTGGCACCATGTCAGAAGAGAATGGAAAATTTGAAGTTGCTTGAAAGACTTTTCTGGTGTTAAAATGAGTGTGTTAGATTTTCAGATAGGGAATGGTTTAAAAAAATAAGTACCTAAACTTTCATTCAGGTTCAGTTTGGTCAAGCAAAAATCTTTGCTGAATATCCAACATATATATGCAGCATGAATATTTTTATCATTTAGTTTTTACTGTCAGATGGGATTAAAAAAAAAAGCCTCACTAAAAACTAGTCTTTGCACAATCTATAACACACTCAATCACAAAAAATACGATAAAATGGCAAAGATAACTAGAGAGTACTTGAGATACAGTTAGAAAACCTAAGTCCAAACTTTTTTTTCTAGACCCTCCGTTCCATAAACTGTATAATTTGCAGAGTACTTGAGATCTTTCCTGCAACATCACTAGACTGGCATAAAACCCCTTGCCATTCCTCCTGCTGTGCCAGAACTCCTGGATCCAGGTAGTGATGTATCTATCACAGGTGGTGCTGGATCTATGAGTCTTTCTCCCTCTGGGTCCCTTTTGTCCAGTCTGGAGATGTGCAGTCAGTGTTGGACAAAATTCCAGGGCTGGGGAAGAGCTGGTCTAAAATCAGCCCTTTCTGGGACAATTTGGAAATAGAAGAAATGCAGTACAGCAAAGGTATTTCTTGAGTACATTCACTGGATTGATGAAGGGTATATGAATTGTGGTATTACAAAAAGAGTCTATTCTTCCTAGCTAGATCTTTTCCTTGTGTTTATTCCAATTTCATTATGAGAAGCAAAGTCCCTGCTATCATCACTCCCTGTTTCATTTATGTTCCTACTGAGGAGATTCTGATTCTCAATTACAAGGTGGGGGAGTTTTTAAATAATCCTGGCGATCTCTGAATTAAAACCCAGAAACCACAGTTCTCAAAGCATGTGCCCTCCTCTGACTGGGTGTCTGTGATGTCTCTCACTAGAGTGGAAGAGGCAGAAAAAATATTGCTTCTTCCCAGCTTTCCTCCTTCAGCTTTCTACAGATGTCAGTCATGTCAAAACTGTTATGCTTGCTCCCAGACAGAATTTTGCTATGAGAAAACTGGTGTTTTTCTGCAAAAGGCTTTACTGTTACTTTTACATATGTCACTTGGGTAAATGGATAAAATCAATGTTCAAATGCATTATCAGCTGTGAAAACAGATAAAAACAGTGTTTAAATGCATTATCAGTCATATACTTCTCTAGATACCCTAAATATTGTTTAAATATTTGGCTATTTGAAATTACAACACTACAAATATGGTTAGTTGGATTCTCATTCCTAATTCCAAGATTTGATCTACATACAGGGATAATATAATTCAAAGTTCTGTGGGTGGAAACTCCCTGGAGGATCCAGAAGATATGAAGACAGACCAATGTTTTCTGGAATATTCATTTTACAGTCAAGTTTGACTATTCATTTCAATGGCACCATTATTTACAACAACACTAGTACTTTTAAAATTCCTTAATTGACTTATTTGCATAATACTTTCATATTTTTCTTAATATTTTCTCCCTTTTCTGCTTCTTTTAGTATTTAAACATGGAAAAATGGCTTGTATGCCAGAAAAAGTTTGTCCTTTCTTTCCAAAAATGATTGTGTCTTCTTTTTTTTCCCGAGTAGGTAGTTTTAAAATGTTGGCTGGCCATTGTTTTGACCTCAGTAACTGTCTAAGCTCTCTAAACAGATGTCTGATGACTGCACAGCAATGCCAAGACTCAGACAAGTGTTTTTGGCATGATTATATTCAGATATTGATTCTAACAGGACAAAACCAGTCACTTTTAAGTCCTGGCACAGCCTACAAGACTGTAGCTGTCAATTTATAACTGACACAGTTATAAAAAAACCCATGAAAAAATATTCCATTTCCAAGCAACTTGCTTGGAAAGGGAGGTGAACTCTGAATTTTCTTGGGTCATTTATACAGGTGCAGCAGTACCACCCAGAGGCCACTGCTGTGCTGGACACTGCACAAGCAGGAGAGATTTCATGTCCAAAAGGGCTCAGAGGCTGTAAAGACAGAGAAGGTACAAAGGCTTAGAAGAGATCATCATAATGAAGATGTATTTCTAATAGTCTTCCGATGAAACCCCCCAAAATTCCACTCCCTCACCATCCTACTCAAGCCAAATCTTAGTGTAGACAGGCCTTCTAATCATTCACACTGTTTTTAATTATTAATTAGACCACTTGGATGAGAGGGTGAAATTCCAGGATTTGGTCTTTGATCCCAGAACTATGTATTTTTTATTCAGCAGACATTCCTAAATTATCAATAAGCATATAATGAATGTGCAGTGAGGCTATCCGGTGGAACATGGGCCATGAGGATCCATCTTTCTGCCATGTTCCCTGCACTGGGCAGGGAACACAGCAGGAAGACTACTGGGAACATCTTATTGTGTTACACAACCTGCTTAGGGGGAGAAACTGAATTTGGCACTCCCGCTTTCTGGGTCCAATTCATCTGTTCAGAGGAGAACACCATCTCCATGGTTTTAAAAGGTGGTAGTTATTGAGATGTTCAAGGAGGTCTGATTTTAGGTGATTGTACCAAACATATTTTGAAAATATCTGCAGATTCTTCTCCCTGAAATGCAAGGAATGTTTGTAAGTCCTAGTTTTACTGATGCAGGATATTAGAGCTGAGTTGCTCAGACCAGGAAAAGCACAAAACAGAAGAGGAGGCCTTTGATGTCAAAGAAAGAAGTACCTTATCAGTTTAAGAATGCAGTTGCTCTGCATCAATTAAGCAGCTAAACAGAGCTATTTTGGTCAATAATTTCAGACTTTGGCATATCAAACCTACCTAAGTATTAAGTCTCTTTATCCTTTGTCTTTAGGGAATGATGGATGTGTCTGCTGCAGTGAATAAAAATTGTGCAGCTGAAGGAAGAAAAGGAGGCATTTCTCCCTCGAAGTCTGGCATCAACTAGACTGAAAGCTGAAACAGCCTCTTGGTGTAACACAATAGCTACAATGAGCAATATGCAAGTATGATCAGAAAGCAAAACCAACCAAGAAAGTGGATACTTTTCGTTCTAAACAACAGGATTATGTTAAAATATCAAATATCAAGGAAGGCAAATGGAGTAGCAAAGTTCTGACCTTATTCTGAGTAAATAAACTGAACACATGAAGCTATCCCAACACTACCCACATCCCTATACGAAGAAGCAAGGAATAGAGGTGACCTACGGAATAAATGCAAGATCCATTTGGTGTTGTTCTTTACAAGCCTAGCTAAGGAGACTCTGTGAAGTAACAGAGTATGTCTTGTCAAACTCACAGGGATGTTTATTTCAAGGGGAAAAGGATGAGAGGACAGTGTTACAGATGTTTGTCATTTTGTGTCAAGCACTGATAGGGAGGGATGCTCAGGCTGAGCGTTCTTTGAGAACCTACACAGGATACAACAGAATATATTAACACAGCAAAGATGTTCTTATGACTTTCCTTGTTCTTGTAAATATCATTAGCTTTGAAGCAATCTACATATTTAAATGCATCAATATGTATTATATGTATTATTTCACTCCTTTCCTCTGATTGCTTGATTCCCCTCCCCATAGAGCAATGCCCCAGATTTGTAAAATAAAGTATCCATTACACACTGAAAAAATGGGCCTGATGAATCACAAACCCCCACATGATTTAGTACACCATCTCTCAATACAGCTTTTTAGTCTAATTTAATGTGTTATTGAAGATAACACATTCATTAAAACAGCTGCCAGCAAACTCTTCATTTGGATTGTTTCATGGAAGCACTAGTCAAAGGGAAATTAAACACCACAGGCTAATGATATGCAAAAAGGACAAAAATCATTTAAGTGTTGATACATTGGTATTGAGATGGTAATATGATTTTTCTTAATGAGTACTGCTATGCCAGATTTTATATGGTAAATCACAAACCTGGTGTTTCTTCTTAGCCAACTCACAACATTTTAAAAAAATAACAAAAAAACACATGGCAAAATTACATGAGCTGTTCAGCGACGATGTCTTAATGAGCACAGAATTATTATTTATTGTTTCTTATTGCTACTTCTCTGTCAGTGAGCATTTAAGTAGCAGATATTTTCATCCAGAGTCCTGGTCTCTAGGGGAGTGAACTAAAATCTTTCATCCCCTCAAACACTAGGAAGTCCTAGATTCTAATGTGCTGTCTCAAATGAAGGTCTAACATCTTCCATTGTAACCAGGCTTTAGCAACCAGTATTGGTCTTTGAACAGGACCAAATTTGTAACATTAAAATATTGCCACTACTTTTTTCACCCTGCTGTGCAAATATCAGTTTCCTGGTGAAGCAGAGTTATAAATACAGTTTAACTGGGAGATGTCATCAGCAAGAGACACACACCAGAGAAAATATCAATAATTACACATTTATTAGAGCTACTGACATTAATTCATAAGATATTCATAAAATTAACAAAGCAAAATATCTACTGTCTCATGTCTCCATTGCATAATCAGTCTGAATATCCTTTAAGCGAGACAAGACAGATTACATCCTTATTCAGCTGCAGGCCCAGTTGTTTAAATTAGACAGACATCCATACCTTCTGCCTCCACCATGAAATGTGCAGTCAGGAAGAGAGAGTTTGACTGGGACAGCCACTCACCAGTCTATTATTAATCTATGTCTTTAATACTTTGCACACTTCTAAGCTCTTGCCTCAGTCTAGCAGCCTCCAAACATTCTAACTCTGTCATGGTCATAGCCAGGACATCCTTTTACATTGAGATGTAAGGGAGAAAAATCAGTTCTGAATAACCATAATCTAAAGAATCTCATGACAAAGACAAAGACAGACTTTGTCTGTACAGTAAGCTACTGGACTATTGATTGTTTTAGGCATCCTATTAAAGCATGAATTCTTCTTTCAGTTTCTATACTTGTATGCACATACATCTCCAAAAGGAAAATAAATGCTTTCACTGTAGTCTTACAGGAAGGAGTCTATCTGTCCTAGTGTATATGTCTATAAATCTGAGCTGTTCATTCCAGGTTCCTTTGCAAACCATGGAAGTAAGATGTACCTTCATTCATGGTTAACATCACAGTAAAATAGACATTTGCAATCTGGCCAATTGAATTGCTTCCTAAAAATGTGTGCTTCTCTATATAGAGACAGAATAGATTAAGTAACTCACAAACAGATGTCTGCACTGTAGATGTATAAATTTAGGCAAGATGAATCCATCCAAAGTGTTTAGATAGTCAGTTTAATAAAGTAGGAAAGATACATACAACAACATAATGCCATGCAAAGTATGTATTTCACTATTTCATGGCAACTATTAAGTGTGCACTTCATTAAAAAATGGTGATAAAATAGTTACCAGAATTATAAACATGGAGGGGGGTAATTCTACTTAAAACCCTCTAGCAATTTTTGTCTAGCATCCTTCTGCAGCAGTAGAGATGCAATTTCCAAAGATGATTTGTTCTGTCTCGAACTTATCATTTAAGTTACTTGGGAAGAACCTTCCTCTGCATGTTGACGTCTCTCCTTGAAGGTACAGTGTGAACCCACTTCCCTCTGTATGAAAACAGTAGTTTAAACTGAATAGCTGACTTCTAAATGGCTAATTTTGATGAGATGAATCCCATTCATGCTATATTAAGCCAATAGATCTTTATACAGGAGGAGATATGTTCTCACAAAAGAGAGTACAGCCCCTTAAAAAAAAATGTGTAGGAATGTCCTGACATTCAGAAAATCTCAATAAATTATCATTGGTTTTACATACAGTTTAGCGGTTTCACAGATCTAATGAATATACTGTCCAGTATCTTGGTTTGCTTCCTGCAACGTGTATGAAAGGGCATCTAAATTCTCATTAAATTAATTCCTTTGATAGTCATGCAGTAGAACTCCATTTAGAAAATTCCTAGCAATAAAAGTGAATAATTTTCCTCAGTGTTTGAATTAACAGGCCAATACACTTAACTAAACAATAGCAGAACTTCTTCATCATGCGTTCTGTATGTCAGAATTAGTAGATCCATTTTTCTGCAAGAGAGAAAGATTGGTCAGAGATGCCAAGCAAAGCAGTATACTCTAAATGTCCTACAAGGAAACTTTAGATTTTTTTTTTTTCTTTTTTAGAATGTCTACTGAAGTCTGACTGTCTATCTTGTAATTTGATGAAATAAAACATGTCAATGTATAATGCTTAATATACAGACCTTGGTAAGTCTTTCTACTGTTTTACACTTGTTTTTATAAATGTTACCATGCCTTATTAATTTTCTAATCTGATTAGTTGCAAAATTTGCCATTCCCACCAGATTTTGCAATGGCTTAATAACACAAAGTATTCTAAGAAAACATATTTTTAGTATAATTTTAGTTAACATGATCTTATCTCAGAATTATGTAGTGGAAAACCAGCTTATCAGAGCATTTAATCTACACCTCTTTTTGTCTTAACTTGGTACAGAGGGTACTGATTTACAGTATTATGAAATAATAATTGCCATGAAGAGAGAAGACTTAAAACCTAGCAACTTCTAGAAAAATTAATAAAACAAAAATGTTCATTTGTCCCTGCCTTGCACATTTGTCTACTCACTTTGCTCCTCACAAAGGTAAGAATCATAATCACAGTGTAGTATTTTCATGATAATTTCATAGATTTTGTGTCTTCTCTCTACTGGTCAAAATTACTCCACTAGGTGAAAATACCTCTGAACCCTGGCTTATTCATTTCAATAGAACATCTGATCCTCAGATGGCCTTGCAATTTATTCTCACTTCCAGGGCAAGGTGCCATTGCCTCACTCTTGGTCTCTATTGCACAGGTACAACTCTACAGAGAGACTTGAAGACATGAACTTAGAGTGAGACATGAAGAGATCTCCCTCACAGATACAGAATAATTGTGTCTACAACCTGGGGTTGGACATCACCCTAGAGCACCCAGACTTACTGAATTAGATACTTTGAAAAGGTTTAAGTACGCAGAAATGAGCCAAACCAACAACTGTGTCGTCATATATTGAAGTCATTGGAATGAAGTTCACTAAATTGTTTTTCCTACCTTCAGTATAACACATCTTGTACCTTACCTTTAACTTTGGAATAGCAGGGCTCACAGTGCACAGTTTGTTTGTAAATCCAAATGCTGTCTCCTGCTTTTAGATCTTCCAGAGGTCTCTTACATACTTCACACTTCAACACACAAGTCAAAGAATGAGGAAAAATTAAAATGAAGCATTTCTCTAATAATCATACCCAGCATGCTTTCCTTTAGGAAACAAGCAACCCCAGACCAGAATAGGAGTTATTAGTGCTGCAATATAAAAACTGAACTTTGAAAGAGTAGTTATAGTGAACAGGAAGTTAGACATCTGACTATCTCACATTTAGACATCTAAAAATCAGATACCAGTGTCTCAACCGGTTGCATAGTTACTCATTATACTCAAAAACCCTGTCCTTCCCCCAGACATTTCCAGAGGATACTCTGTCTTAGCTTAGGGGTTTATCCTAAAATAAGATGAATCACCATTTTGAGATCCTTTTCTTTCTTCACTGAGTAAAAGAAGGATGATCACACATAGTCATTCAACTCAGAGTAGATATTATAGAATCTAAACCTGCTTATTTCAACATATTTTATTACATTTTGTCTTAACAGTTAACTATGTCTCCCATTCTTGCAGAATCTGGAAACTGCTTTCACAAATGTCTCAAAAAAAGCTAATTTTTGAGATAGAGAAGCATTGCCCATGTTTCATATATGAAAATACACAGATACACACAGAGGCTGACTTACCAAGATCACAAGGAAAGCCTATAGCTGATCAAGGAGCATGGTAATTTGATATAGAAGCTAGGATCTTGAGACCCATATAATTTTATTTATTTATTTACTTACTGACTTATTTTTTATTTAAATCTAATAAAAATAGTAAATTATGGTTTCTTTGGATATTTTATCCTCTGGTAAGTGAAAATCAGTATTAGTATTAAGGTGCTGTTAAAGCAATCTGCTGTCTTCATTCATTTTATATTTCTTTGTTTAAATCAGCAAAAGGGTGGCCATGTTTCCAAAGCTTTGATCACCAATATAAACTAGAATTTTTATACAGAGAAAAAAAAAAAATCTACAATTTGGATTATTTACTCACTGAACTTTTGGTATATACCTTTACAAGGAAATGAAAACGTTGTTGTGCTGTCAGCTATGTGCAAATTTCTAATGGATACAATGTATTTGTAAGGTGCTAAATGAATATTAATGATAAGAAATTGCACTACTTTGTTAAATACATAACTACAAGCATGTACCACAGACCTACATCAGTTTTTTAATTTTTTGCCAATGCTTTCATAAGTTTGTAGTTACACAAAAATTAAGCTGAATATTACTGGCCAGACAGGTCCCCAGTTGAGAACAGGTAACAAAAAAAAAATAGTTTAAAAAATAAGCATAAATATTTAACAGATAATTTAGCCAATACCAGCATGTTAATACTTCTAACTCGTGAAAAGCCCATTCTTCTTTATGTGGGTTGATCTGTCTAAAAAGCAAGGAAACAAACCAGACCTTATATTTATGTGCAAGAATAGTATTGAGGAGGTATTACATAGTGGTTTCCGTGTAAGAAATTGCATTTCTGGTGCTCACAGAACCCAGAAAATCCATAGTAAACAAAAAGCACATGCAGCTGCATATATGTGAAGTGCAACTTTACTGCTGTATTTGCTTTGTGGTCCTTTTCATGCAGTAAATGGGGACAAGAACTGCTGTCAGAATCAGAAGTAAAAGCTATGCAGGACTAGGCAGAAATATGTGCTGTGCTAATGCAGCGATTTTGCCAAGTATTGTTTGTTAGAACAACAAACTCTGTGTGTAGATGCAAGCAGAAATAGGAGAAATGAGGCAGAAAGAAAACAGACTACGGGACTGAGCATTGCCAGGCATACCCCAAGAAAAGTTTAAGAGTGAATTTTAGGCTGAGGCTTGGGGTTTGGAATTACAAACAAAAAAAGAAATTTCTTCTGTACTTTCATTCTTAATGGAAATAGGAAAAAATTACCTACTTTTTAATAATTAAGGGTGTTTTACATGTCAATCTAGAACTTCTACGAAACTTCATAGAAACAATAAAATTTTACAATATGAGGAAAGTGTAAGTTGATATAATTTACTGTATCAGACTTGAAGTAAATGCTTATAAATGTGTAGGACTCTAAGAATTCATTCAGCTGCATCCTTTATCCTGCTTATGGTTGCAAGGGAGGAGAGGCAAGGCAAAGAGTAGAGGGAGGAGAGAGGGAGACAGAAAGAAAAAGGAAGGGATTGTGTAGGGAAGAGAGGGAAACAGATTAGTATTTCCTACGTTAATCCTCTCTTCCAGTTGCAAGCCTTCTTATTTTCACCGGTGAAGAAGCCCTAAGGCCTAAATAATCTATTATATGTGTACTATAATGCAGGTATTACAATCAAATTCTATTTCTTGGTAGCAGGTGAAATCTTCTTACCTTGAAGCAAGTTGAATGACAGTAAATTTGCAAGGCATCTAAGATCATTTTGGCATCTATGCCCAAAGGCTTCCTGCAGTATGTACATATATCTTTTCCAATTATACTCCTGTGTATATAATACAACATCAGCTGTCAGAAAAAGAACTGCCATTGAAATCTCAAGCAGAAAATTGATAAGGTTAGCACAATGCGTGGGAAAGACATTTGTATACTGTAAAATGGCCATTAATGGAAAAATGTCATTTGTGTATTCTGTCCATTCTAGTTGACAGGTGTCATACACATGCTCCTGTGATGGGCAAATTGCTGAGCATAATTGTCAAGTAGCAAGAATACCTTGGTAGAAAGAATGGTCTTCTCTGGTAAACTGAATTAAGCTGCTGAATGTCTGGGAGCGTGTATACTAGTGTGGAGTGTGGATAGTGTGGAGTGCGGATACTAGATAAAGTGGAGGGGAATGGTTTCAATGTTTTAATCACACTTGAATTCACACTGCCATAATTTGATCAGTCTGGTTCAAACTGCCATAGTTTCATTAGTCTGGTTCACAGAATTCTCTGTGTTGCAGAAGTGCCTGAAAGCTTCTTTTACTTTCTGCACTGCAGACAGAGCTCATACCTTCATGGCAATTACAGTGAACACATGTATAGAACAGCCTACCTGGTATTCATGACAATAATATTTTAAATTTTTGTTTCAGCTCTTGTTGCACTCTTATGTGACATCACTCTGTACTTTATCTGGATACAACTGCTGGTGTTGTCATTACAACACATTACTGCTGGTGGTCATTACAAGGTCAATGGGTCTTGCTCCTTTCCTCTCAATGACAAACCATTGTACTAATATTTAATCATACCCAGAGTTCCTTATCCTTATGTTGGAAAGGATGTAAGTTTTTCTAATCTGGTATTTTCAAGTAACAGGGCTGTCCAAATTATCTGAACTGAAAATAGTGGGAACATTTAACTTCTTTTTCCCCATGAGGTAAATTATTACAGATTGAACAAATATCCTGCTTATATTCAGGAATGCCTTAACTGGTGTGAAAACATAGTTTTCAACACCATTGTCATGTGAACCTATTCCTCCACATTTGTATGTAAATTTGGTCATTACAGAGACCATTCTCACAAAGGAAGGGAATTTTGCAGAGTAAGTGGCTGCCTGAGATAGAAACCTACAGAATCACAAAGCCAACTCTGTAACTTAAGGCATTGGCTCTTTTTCTATAGATACTTTAAAATGTCAGCTGTGACAAGCCTAACATAATATTAGGCTGCTGAACTGTGGTAATGATTTGATGGCAAGATCTCACTGAAAGAGAGCTTTGTATGAAAAGCTGTCTCATGATGGTGACTTCCACTGCTCTCTTTTGTCTGAAGACTTGAATGCTTATGTAAATGTCTGTGTCCTTGGGTACTGTACGATGTTATTAATGTGTACTTACTGATCAGAAGTAGAATAAACAGTTTTGATTGTATTTCCAGTTATATTTTCTTCAAAGGCACCATATGATGATTTGCTGTGAAGAAGAGTGCATAGCTATCACTAAAAAGTACTACTTTTTTTTTAAAGGTTTCACTACACTGATGATAATATGCAAAATAAACTAAGACAACATGCTTGTAAAAAAAAATCATATTTGGTGATGAGTTGTTTTTCTGGTTTTTTTCACAACCATCAAGAATAATACATTAAATAAAAAATGCAAATTAGTGAAAATACAGTGTCCTTAGACTGAATTCTATTTTTGAATGGTTCTTCAGCATTTCAAAATTAAATCCACAAGTCCATTGAGCAAAATTTACATGATGGTACTGGATTTGCCTGTACTGATATCTCAGCTTAAATGGTACATATCAGAAATGGGTGACAGACTACATTTTTTCATTTTCCTCCACTTCTTTCACTTGTCCTCAAAGAGCTGTCAAACAGCCAAACAAAATTACAACATGTCCCTAGAATTAGAGTGAGGGTCTTTATAATACAGGCTGTTCAATGTGTGATTTGTGTTCACTACAGTAACTGTATTGTTCCTTATATCAGAGTAGAAAGGAATATACTGAATTTAATTATCAGAGAAGTTAAATCTTACATTTTTAACAGTCCCATTTCCAAGTTACTTGACTGTCAGTTTTGTTTCCGTGGAAGGGATGAACATATATGTGACATCTGAAGAAGTAATCTTGCCATATATGTTTTAAAGATTCCTGAATTATTTATCCTATTCTCCAGAAATTCTTAAGGTATATAGTAATTATTGCATGTTTCATATCACTCTTGAATAATGTTCTGCAATGTTAGGAGCAATGGTTTATAATCGTGTATTTACCAGACGTTGGGGTTTTTCAGGGAAATATAACAGATTGATAACATGTGTGTGTAAGGTGTTATGACGCTTAGATACTCTTCTACATACCTGTGTTTTGTAAAGTACATATGCCTTATTTGATTTCTGCGCAACACCAGAAGTGTATTTAAATTGTACAGTTACTGCTAAGCTGAAAGGATAAATGTTTTATTTATGTTTCATAGAACATAACAATGTGCTTGTTATTTAATCAGAATGTAGCACACCTGGGTTTGCTCACCAAAGAGGAAGTATCTCCTCAAATGAACACTCAGTGCTCCATTTACATTTCACGTGAGATGAAAGTAAGCTTACTAAGTAGGAATGCCAACTAAAGCTAAGTGATCACCTTTTGAAAGGGTTTCTCTGGCTGTTTTTGCCTTGACCAAGCATGTGCACATGTCACAGGGTGGAATATATTGGTAGTGCAGTTGCCTAAAATTTCTTGCTGCAGTGAAAAGTGACATAGGAATATAATTTCTCTGTTCCTGTAAAATATGAGTCTGTGCTTCTTTTTTTGTTGTTAAGCTTATTTTTCCCAAATCTTCCATTTAATTCGTTGTAGTTAACTGTGGAATCTCGGGCAAAGTGAGTACTGTGCATTGCACACTCAATATAATATGGCTATGGACATGCTGCATGCCTGAAAGTAACACAATCTTACAGGAAGTTTTATAGAGAAAAATACTTTCCTTGAGTGTCCTAGCGTAGAGAACAGCATCCCTTGGATTTTAATAACTGACTGGAGTATTATGGTTGGAATACACAAAAATATATATAGCCCCATCTTAGGGAAAAACATACAACTGAAGAGTATAAAATAAAAAATGCATCAGTTTCTAACCTTGTCAACTGGAAGTGTGAGGCAACTCAGAACGTTTAAATAAATGCATAGTCTGACAGCTTGACGAGACACCAAGTGAAAACTGAGTCACAGTGCAGTCTGAGAACTGTGCATCTGATCACGTCCCTTCTTTCAGTTCGTATCAGTCACTGCTTTACTTGCTAAGGTGTGACTCGTTCATACAGCAAACCACTCAACAGTAAATACTCTGTAGAATTTATTGCATAAAACCTGAAAGAATAACCTACAAAGACTATTCATTTAATAATTTTTCATGAATTAAATTGGGATTAGAGCTTCAGGTAGAGGGTATAAACTCTCTCAAGTGTAAGGTAACATTGCATATCGCAGGTAATTCTTTGCCTTGCCATTCTTTTATTACTAATTATTTTTTAACTTTCAGAGATAATCAGAATATTACAACTCAGAGCCTGTATGATTTCAAAACTCTGAAAAATGCTAATTAAATTTTCTGCTGAGTATTCATTTTTAGTCTTAAATTGAATGCTGTTTGGCTTTGCTTTTATTCTCAGCCAATTTATGGGTTTGTCCTTCAAGGTCATGCAGAATTTTCAGAATACACAAATTTCAACTGTACTCTAACCTCCTACAGCAAATGTAAGAATATTAGAGATTAAAGGTCCTGTGGCCATTCATGTCCACACTAAGGCTCAGGTGTGCATAAGGTTAAGGATGGGAACATTGACCATAGTTTCAACTACATCTCTAGAGCTACACGGGGTGCATCTTATGCTCCCCACTCTATGCGCTAAAGTTAGGATTTGTGACCCTCTTTGCCTGGGATCCTGGAAGCAGATTTGGCAAGGGGCTGGCATGATTCCAGACACCAATGTGATCTTTCTAAGCATCCCTGAAATTTCTTGCATTAAAAAGTTTTTAATTAATTTTTTTCAAGAAATGGCACTTTAGATATTACAGTACTTAATTCATTGTCCACAGTAC
Organism: Pardalotus punctatus; assembly: GCA_013400915.1. Lineage (NCBI taxonomy): Eukaryota > Metazoa > Chordata > Aves > Passeriformes > Pardalotidae > Pardalotus > Pardalotus punctatus. The sequence goes on along the minus strand of VZTX01028458.1, from coordinate 169,784 downwards.
CTGGTCTTTCTTTCACTGTCACTAGAGTAATTTGTTTCTGGGAGATTATTTGGAACCCTTGGAGGATTTTCATATGCTTTCTCAATTATCCTAAAATAAAAAAGAAACCACACAACAAGAAAATAAACACTTTTTAAAAAATCATTTTCAGCTACACAGTTTTAATTTACACTTACAGTCATGAACACAGAAACTTGGACTAGAAAAAGTAGGTAAAAGAAATTTATCTTTGTTTGGTTACACCATTGCTGGTGAAACATAATGCAGTCACCAACCTATAATTTTAAGTCCTCCAGTTTATGTTCATATTGGAAATTTCATCTAAATTTAATTGAACTCTAGTTTCCTCAAAGTGCCCACTGGGGTTTTCAACTGTCTCAGAATGTCTCAGTTGTGGATAGCATTCTATATTTTCTTGTCACTATCTTGTCAGAATAAAATAGTGTTTTATTCTTAGGATGACTTATATGTTAGTTCCACAGTTTCTTTTTTTATATATACTGTAGTTGTGTTTTTATTAGAAATGGCCAACTAAAAATGCATGTAGACTAATTTCAAAAAGCAGGACTATGATTCAAGGAAAAGAATCCTTTTCTCCTACAGTTTTCCCTGCCTCAAGTATGACAAGCAAACAAACATAATAAACCTTGTCATACAAATTATAGGATTTAAGGAATAAATGCTAATAATGTTTTTGATGATTTTACAAAGCAGCACAGATAAAGGCTGCTCTTATTTGGTTCTGCCAAAAGTTATATTCTGGAACAACGTGATCATTATATGCCTTAAATGTGGATGTGTGGGCTGCAGCTTGATTATTTCCGTGAGCTTGCCAAGGACTGAGGCTCCACTGAACGACCCTCGCTCAGTGCTTGTCGTGGTTTATATGCAGAGCGGTGCTGCAAGAAGCAGCACCTCTATTGTGCCTGACTCCTGATGGGGCAGGCCCCTGTCAGAACTGAAAGAGAAACTCATTCACTGTAGATGCTCAGTATATTTTTCCCATGTCAGACTATGAAGTGGAACTGCCAGGATAAAAATATTTTCTATTAAAAAATGGCAAAACTGCCTATATAGACAGATAGCTAAGTGGATACATATCCTCTTCATGTGGATATACAACTAAATGGAAAACTCAAAAAAGATACTATCAGAATGGTACCTAAAAACATACTACTAACATCACTTTAATTGACCAAAATGGACCCCAGCTTTTGTAAATAATGAAATCTAGTGGCAGCAAAGCTTTTATACTAGGAATGCATTTACTTGTATTTGTTTGAGATGCCAGCAGCTGAATTCACAGAACACTTAAAAAAGCAAAGATACTTAGGAGGGTCCTGTCACTAGTCATTTTCATTCTCCACAAGAGATTATAGGTTTGAGTCATTGCTTATCAAGATGCAGCTTTATTGTTATATTTGGTTAATCAGGCACATTTTAGAAATAATACAGATATCTTACTCACATTGGTCAAATTCTGTTGGCTTGTGTTAGGAATTCACATTTTCTGGTACTACTAAACAGCTACACCTCTTGATATTTGATCTTTAAACTTTATAGAGAACTATGAATTGAGTCTCACCGCTTTTTACTTTGGTCATCAGCAGACTTTTCTTCAGTGTGATCACCACGGTCCTCATCTCTGAAAGTGAGAAAATCCTCAGAACTGTTAGATGTATTTTATTTAATCTAAACATATTAAATGGACAGAATAATTTATGTTGAAGAAGAAAAAAATGTGTGCATTTCCCAGGTAAGATTTTTGACTACGAGTAGTTATCTGGTCAGGCTTCAATATTTTTTAGTTTCTTTCCAATGTGACACTGCAAAAGAATTACAAATGACTCAAAAATGCCAAGTTCATTATAGTATTATAGGATAATTCAGGCTGGAATTTAGGGATTTCAGCCTTCAAGGGTGCCACTGTGTCACATCATGCTGCCACACTACCGGTGAAGGTCTTGCCTACATCTTTCAAACTGACTGTGGCTCTGTCATTTTAACTTGATAACAGACTTTCATTCAGTTCAGGCATCAGTACCATGTGCTATGGAAATGGCTGCCAAAGTGTGTCCCTTTCTTTGTTATCCTATCCAGCCCAAATCTCTCTTCCAACTGCTGTTACCAATGTTTTATACCATCTCTAGGTCAATGTGGCCACATTTACCAGTAACTCATCAATCACTGGCTGCAAAAAAGCTGATTCAATATAATAAATGTCTTATATTAACATGTCATGTATAAAAAACATAATTTTACATTAGTATTGCATATTAAATGCTCTATAATAAAAATTAATACCCATTGACAAATCGTTTAAGTTTGAAAAAAGGTCACTGTGGTTCTCATTATAAAACAAATAAAAATCTAATGATTTTTACTGAACAGAACATATTAATACTAATATCCAATCAACCATAAATATTTCATAAGTATATAAGGGAAAGATTATGACAGTCTTGCCTCTTATTTTTCTGATCAGCAGTATTTTTTTCAGTAAAATATGGAAGGTCTTTTCCTCTGAAAAAAACCCAAATGGAATTGTTAAGATATTCCCCCTATCTAGAAAGAGATAAAATGTCATAAAAGAAAGAAATTTATTTATGTACACATTTAAAAGAAAATAAATAAAATTTTTAGTTAATATTATGTTTAAAATTTGAAAACACTTATGTTATTGAAGAAAATATGTTTATAATTTCCCCCTAGCAAGGTAAAGTTCTGTACAATTTATTTATTCATAAAAATTATTATCTAGTACATCCCAGAAAATAAAATTGCTTTTTTAAATTTTATCAATGCCATAGTTTAAGATTGTTGTTTGCCAGTGAAGACAGTGAGGAAGAAACATAAACTTTCAAAGAATTAGAATTAATTTACAGATTCCAAGCAGCTTAATCCATGTTTGCATCATTTATTTACAAAAATGAATTTTATTTAAACTAAGAAACTTTAGCTTCTTAAGATAACATCTAAATATTTGGCCAAATGTCCAAAATTTTGCTTCTGGAATGAAATTACCTCTGTGTGTCATCATGGTTAACAATTAAAGCACTGATCATGCTGTATTTATATTGAAAATGTTAGTATCCAAAGACTCACATATTTTACACATAAGGAAATACTTTCTTTGATTTCATAAATGCAATTAAACTAGAAACTAGGTTTTCTTCTTTTTTTCTTTACTGTTTTAAAATGGTTCAATGAATTAGAGAATGGAATGACTTATGAAAAGCACTGTAACTACTGTAAGAAAATCCCATGATTCTCTTTCTGTAGAAGTAGAGAGCAAAACAAAAGGCCAAGTTAGCTCTGTGATAATCATAAGCTGGTCACTTCAATCCATGATAGGCTGAAAACTTTGGATACTCCTAAAATTCAGTAGTGGCTCAAAGCCTTGGACTCTATCCTAATAAATTCTCTGTGAATTAACATTTAAAAAAAAGATACCAGACTTAGAGTTTAGTGCTAAATGTATATCTATATGTATGTTTATGTATATGTGTGCATATTTGTAAGATTGTCTACTGTAAAATAGATGATCACAGGTTGGCAACATTTATGTGCTGTTACTGTTTAGAACATAGTTTTTGAAATTTATCTGTAGAATATCAGTGCTTGGTGTGACAAATATCACACAGCTCTTCCTAGCACAGTACCCCAACAGTTCCTCCCTTTCTCTGTGCTGAAGGGCTGCTTGCAGAACTCCAGAAATTTGGCTTGAAACTCACTGAACTGACACACTGTTCAAAAAAGTAAGTTCAAGCTGTTCTCTATGAATCACTTCCCCTGCTGAGCAAAATGCTTTGTTACACCTTGCTGGGCAACACTTACCATCCATGAGTTCTACAATATTTTGTTTACTGCCCCTTCTATAACCATATGAAAATACTGCAGTAGTAGTTTAATTGTGGAAGCATATAAGGCATGCACGGAAGATTGCCATAGGTAGTACTTGTTCAGGTGATAGTGCACATGCCAGTGAATTAATCTGTATTTTTCTATTCGTCTTTCTGTATAAGGAATACTACTTACTAATCTATAACATTATATATATATATATATAAAATAACATATATAAGGCATCTATATACAGATTAACAACATTACCTTTCCTGACATGCTCATAGTTGCAAACTACTCACTGCCTTAGAAAAGTAGGGCCTGAGGAATTTTGAAGACTTACTCCTTGTCACTTGTGAAAGAATTTGGATTCACTTTCCTGAGGTTATTAAGGTCTTGGTTCCTTTAGAGACAGAACAAAATCCAAATCAAATCACAATTAATATAGCCAGCTTTCAATTAGTCAAATTAAATACTCATTTTAAAAAATGTTATAATTGACACATTCTTCATGAAAGAAAAAATTTAACTGATTACCGTAATTTTAGTAATTCAAAGCTATTTATACATACAGCAATACACCCACCATATGCACATGAAGCATATACTCTTTCTGGAATAAAAGGACCAAAATATGTTTTGGGAACATACCTACATTTGGAAATTATGTTTTGGAAATTATACCTAGTACTTATGTAAAAAAGGATAATTCCTGATGAACATGCATTGTGGACAACTTCAAAGAGTGCCTGACTTCTAACATGCTGTGATATAACCAAAAATCTTTACCAAGTAGTACAATCAACCAAGTACTCCTGATACGTGTGTGAATCATATCTTACCTAAAAAGTAATAATGGACTAAGTCTTTCTGTCTAAATTAAAAAAAAAAAAAGTCCTTTTGTCTATTTGGTAGGCTATCTAGACCAGCTCCTTCTCAAGTAAACTCTCCTTTCTCACAAGAAATTTCATATTTAAACAGAGGGATGCTGAGATCTAGTTACGTCCCCTGATTCTTACACTTCCACACAAGAGATAGAATGTGATTTATCATTACTATCGGATGTAAGGAAAAAAAATCTTCCTTGAATTAGATCTTGTTCGTTAATTAATTTCGCTTTTTCAATATACTAATATTAAACATATATTAATGTAACCTATTAAAAATAGAAAGGTAAATTAAGGTATTTCATACTTTTTGAATTAAACTTCACTATCAATGCAAAACATGTAGTGTTGCTTTGAGTACATTTTCCCTCAAAGGATTGTACTGGTGTTAACATTTCTATAAAACACTTCATTTCCATGACAAAGCATTTTCAAAACACAAACTCCTCTACCGAAAATTTTCCAGCAACTTTACCTAAAAGGCTACCATCTAGTAACATTAACTCACTCCAAAAAAAATTTGTACATTTACTCCTCAAAAGAAAGCAATGGGGAAAGAATGATGCCTTTGATGATATGACCTCTATCAGGACCTGGTTCTATAACCTGGCAGTCAACAATGTTTCATATCTTTCTTTACTCACTTTTCATTCTGAGCTGTTCTGTCACGAAATAACATCTCCATGAAAGATAAAAGTAGCCTTTTCAGGTTTCTTCTTGGTCATAAAAATCATAAAAAACTTTGTCAGGTTTGGGGCTCCCTTTGATAAGATTATCAAGATTTCCATTTGTTTAGGAATTAAACAGTTCCATGCAAGGAGAGTCATTTAGCTAGAATTCCATACCAGTGTGGTGGTTTTACTTGGCCCAGTTTTTGCTAGTGGGTAGGGAGGGGCAAAAAGATGGCTCCTGTGTGTTCTGTGTAAAGGTTCTAGAAGTTTTTCACCCTGTCCAACAGAGCCACTCTCCGTTGGCTCTGAAGATGATGGACATGCTGCTGGCCAAACCTGGGCCAATTAGAGATGTTAGTTACGCCTCTGTGAAAACATATTTAAGAAGAAATCAAAACAATGGGTGCACGCACTTCTTTGTAGCCAGAGGAGGAGGAGGAGGTGAAAATATGTGAGGGAAAACATCATGGAGACACCAAGGTCAGTGGAGAAGGTGGGGGAGGAGGTGCTCCCAGCACCGGAGCTGAAAACACTCTGTCGGCCGTGGTGAAGACCATGGGGGAGCAGGTGGTCCCCCTGCAGCCCATGGAGTCCAGGGGGGTGCAGAGATCCACCCACAGCCCGTGGGGAG
>VZTX01028458.1:35671-163610 GCA_013400915.1 Pardalotus punctatus | reverse complement strand
CCCATACCCTGCCCCCACCCCGGAGCTGTTGGTTGAGTGAAAGAGGGAGGGGGGTGAGCTGAGAAATGGTGTCTTAAGAGGGAGAGGGGCTCGCAGAGAAGCAGAAGAATTGTAGTGATGGACTGACTAAGGAAAAACCCCATACCCTGCCCCCTACCCAGAGCTGTTGGTTGTTTGAAGGAGGGGAGGGGGTGAGCTGAGGAACAGTGTCTTAAGAGGGAAGGGGGGTGAGTGAAGAAATGGTGTCTTAAGAGCTTATTTTTTACCTCTCATTTATCCTCCGACTCTGTTAGGTTAATAAATCACTTTGCAACTTAAGTTTCCCACCTGTTTGCTCGTGTTCTCGTGCGTCCCCTCCCCACCAGTGCCTCATCTCAACTCATGAGTCCAGTGTGTTTGTGTTAGTTTGATTCCTCTCCTCCACACGGCTGCGGCAGGAGAGAGCATAGAGAGCAGACCTCGTAGGTCCCTGGCATTTGGCCAGGGCCAAACCTCAACAACCAGTCATTAATAAATTATATACTTTTGGAAATTCTCTTTATATTATCACAGATGTCACACTTTTTGGAGTATTCCTTTAGAAATGGAAGCCTTGCAGTTATGCAAAAATATCCTTTCCTTTGTAAACTGGATGGCAAATTGCTTCCTCAGTATGAAGGTAGCAATACTAAAATTATAGTAAGTGTAAGTAAGGGCTTAGGTAGTTAACTTATATTTAACCACCTAACTACTTTAACTTATATTTCTGCAACTTTTATTTTAAAAAAACAAACTGAACCCAGCTGTGCATGTGTCTGGCTTGAGTAAAATATCCATTATTATTCCTGTCTCTTGCATCCTCAATTCCTTTCTGTTCTTAGAGGTATTTTAAATATGTATTTCAAGTCTTCTATAAAGTCTACCAAAGCTTTGAAATTGCAGCTATTTCAATTATGATCTTTATGTGCTGTGCAACCTGCACATATAGATCACCCTCAGTGTCATGTATTCACCCAAAACATAGAAAGCAGATTTGGGGCTCCTGTTCATTCTGGCTACAATCACAGGATTATAAGAAGTTTACTCAGCACAGTTATCAGCAGCCTTTCTGCTGACTTTCCCAGAGTGGAGTCATGGAAAAGCTGTGACAGTAGCAAAGCTGTGCCCTGCACGCCACTCTCTGTGTGCTCCTATGTCTGATTTTCAAAGGCACGCAAGAATTTGTTGAACCAAATCCCAATGTGCTTTTACTGAGATTTAGCTCAGTAATACAGACTTGTTTGAAAGTTTTACTCATAGTGTAAGTATAAAATACTCTATTCACTTTTTTACAGCTTTGAATTTTGTATTTTTCAATAATTTCTGTGGGTATTTCTTTCAGAATTAGATATGTTAATTGAAGAAGCCTTCCTATAAAAACAGTCCAATAAAATGCAGATAATATATGCTTCCACAACAAGGTCCAAATACAAGACCTTCTATGTTAATCTTTGTAAGAAATGTTAAAATATCTTAGTAGTATTGGACCAAATGCTACATAATTGAATGACTAATGCTATAGAAATTTATTTTAAAACACTGGGAAGTTATATCACCTATGTAGTTGTTCTTGTAGGTAGCAGCTTTCTGTCAAAGGGGAGGAAGAAACTCCTTTGAGATGAGCAGGAAAGACCGTGGCTCTGAAACATGTTCCTTTTAAGATTTTACATGTATTTTAACACTCTTCCCACATAACTTCAGATTTGCTTTACCTTAAATTGCTCTATTAACTTTGCACAGAGTTTTCAAAAAAAAGAAAGAGGAGTTCTCTAAAATAGTTCAAACTTGACCTACTGCCTGTTTGGAAATAAGGGGGGAAAGAAATTTCCAATAATTTACAATTTATTCCTTCAGAAATGCATGTACTGGCCCACATTAATCCTTGGTGCAACTCAAAGGGTAGATGAGTTCTGTAATCTTTAAATCATCATGACTTTGTAGCCGACAGCATTTTTTACTTCCTCTCATGTTATTCATTCTTTTCAGTGCTTTGGGTATCCCAGTGCACTGACTGGCTTGCAAGGAAGATTTTGCTCGCTGCCAAGGCAAGGCTATTCACTCCTTGTCATCTACAGCCTCATTCATAGAACACCAACTCTGAAGAGTCCTAATAAGTGAACAGTAACTGTTGAGCTGTAGATTGCAGCACAAAAATACAAGCAGATTGACCTGTTCAGATACACGTTACGGTTCCTATGAAATAAAGGTTCTGTAAAACAGAACCTTGGAAGATATTAATTTATGGTACTGGTAACACTTCTTGAACTTGCAGCCTCACAAAACATCTTGACATGACTGCAATAAATAATCAGGAGTGACACCTTGCAAGTTCTTTGCCTTGAGGTGACCGGCTTAGTGCAAAGCAGAGGTCATAGGATACACAACTGCAAGCTACTGGTTCAAGCATAGTTCAGGTCATTAGCAACTGAAGTTAAAGAGCTGTTATTTATAATGGGATAAAAGGTAAGGTAGGACTAGCTGTAGGACATGATGTATCACTCAGAATTTATCTGATTGTGCTCAGGGCATACTTTTGCTGACTTTTAAAATCTCTCATTGTTAGCAAAGCTACATTTACTTTAGCATTAGCACACAGTGCTATCAACCAGTGTTGGTATTAGAACATAATCCAGCCTTACATTAAAAATTAAAGTAGATCTTCATTACAGAACCTAAACAGAATTTCAGGTTAGGTTTCATTTGAGAGTTGTCACTTTGTTAAAAATCAGCAATATAACTTATCTCTTTTTTAATACTTCTAAAAGAGATGGCAAGTATTAAAACAGAAAGGAGACTAACCTATATTCATACATTAAATAGTTCCTTGAATATCGGAGTATCAGATGCAGTGAAAGGCTCCTGTGGAGAAGGATTTCCAGTTGCAAGTATAACATTCATGTGAAAAAATAAACTATTTTGGTGTCCAAGGCTGGCTGAATGGAATTAATACTTTGTACATTTGTTAACAACTTTTTAAAACATAGATGATGATGGCAAGCAGCAGCATAAAACTCCTATACAAAGCAGTTTAGGGAAACTAGGGGAAATATCTTTCATATATGGTAGGTGGCCTGTAATAATGTTGACATTTTTCATAGGTCATTCCAAAGGATGCCACCTCCAAGTATAGTATTTTCTGAGATAGCCATTAAATCCCTGTGAACATTCTGCCTAGGGTGAGTATTTTTGAAATGGTTGGGAATGAGGCAGGTCAGACAGCCTGCCAGGAGGAGAATATATAGATTGCTCACAAATTCAATAGGATGAAATATTTTAATAAAGACTCAGGACATGACTGGAAGTTTTTAGGAGCACATAACTGAGGAAAACTGATATGTATTTTTGTATTCTGCGTAAAAATATTTGGAAGGGTAATACAGATTTTGTATCACATATTGTATAAAATGATTTCAAGTACTGAAGAAAATGAATTAATTATAAAATAGAAACATTAAGATTTGGATTAAGACTTAGGTATGCTTGTCATTACTGTTAAAGTATGGAAGACAATTCTACTGATTCATTTACTTTTCTGCTTGTTAAGTCACCACCTCCTGAAAAAAAAAAGCCTATTCTGCCTTTAACAACACCTCTGCAGAAAAATGCTCGAAATAGCACTGTGAATCCAAAAGAAAGCCCCACTGTGAAGGATAGAAAAACCCCTGTGCAACTGGGCCACTCTAGGCTTCATGCTATAAACTTGTTAGCCATGAATTTTGCTGCTCCTGTCTGCTAATTTGCCTCTAGCTGCTTGTGTAAAATAGGATTTGAAATCTGACAACTAATGAAGCGAGTCCAGCAGAATAAAAGACTAGCAAAGAACATAAGTGAAATAGGTTTTAAAAAAGCTGCAAAGGCAGGCTGCCTGCAAAATTTATGGCTCAGTTTAACCAGGGACTCCTATTCTGCCATGTTATGGACCCCTATGCCTCTGAGACACAAAGAGAAAGGGAAATTATATAAGACTTGTGTGACAAGCTCTACAGAAATCTGCTAAATTTCAAAAGCTTAATACCTCTGACCCCATCTCAATGTCAGTAAGTGTTCATTTATGGAACAAGTGTCTTTTGCTTTACCTGATTCTATTAACGTAACATATCTCATGCATTCCTCGATTTAATGTATGAAAGATCTATGGACATTTTCAGTAAATAATCTTTAGAAGTATAAAAATGAATGTGATATGTAATCACAAAATGTGATTTTTTTTTTCTTTAATGCTCTGTATCAAAAAGTTAGAGGAATTATCTACATTTTGCTTTGCTTTTCAGTCTGCATTTGATTTCTAACTCAGTTCACTTGAAATACAGATCTAATACTTTTCCGTCCTTCTGCTCTGTGATCTATGCTTGTGAATCTCACTTATTTCAGTGGATAATAGTTCTGAAATTCTGGTGTAACTGGTGACAAGTCAGATCACCATCAAAAAGGAAAACACAAAGGAATCTGATCCACACGTTCAAGCACATCTCATAGTTCTTGCTGATTTCTTGTTTTTTTTTAAATCTTGCAAACATTCAGATAATGTTTCAAATGGCATGGAAGCAGGAAAGGTGAATCGCACCTACAAAAAAGCTTTAGTGATGTTATTGTTTAGTGAAAGCAATGAAAATCTTTCTACTATTTGTATTTGCAAATTCTGAAGGCAATGATGAAAGCATCAATAAAAATTTATTTTAAAAGGTTTGATCACATTTTTCTGACTGTCTTTAATGCTGAGGTGAAATTGAAGTTTATCCTAGACATGTGGGAGTAAAAAACAAAATTTTAAACAGACCTCAGATAAGCTCTTGAACCTCAAGTATCAGGCAGCAGAGTATGAGCCCACAATTCCCTAGTTATTCACTGAATACTTGCCTAACCTGTAAAAGTCCTGAGCCTCTATCTAGTTCCAAATGTTCCCTAATTCTTGAAGGCATTCTTGCCTTGTTGCCTAAAATTTCATAATCCATCTTTGCTGATCCACCAACAGCTGACACAACACCCAAGCACCAGTATTGTAGGTGTTACTTTATGGACTAGGAAACTGAATACCATGCATACTTCAGGCATGCTGGAATGCCTTTAATGACTGGGGCACTTGATATCAAATCCAGGGATACTCAGTGAGGTTTTGAATCTAGTCTGTCACCAACATAATCATGAGCAATCCAGAGGCAGATCTATTAAAGGAGTCAAGCACAGTATTTTTAACAGATCTACATCTGTTTGCTGATTAAAAGCACTGAGCAGAATTATAAAAACTACTGGGATGACTCCCTATTTCTAATAGATGATATAATAAGATATATATGATATTTTTAAATGTGATACCAAACAAGTTACATCTGATGTCCTTTCTTCAGTGATCTCTCTCAGTTGACCTACAAAGCATTCTGATCAACAGCTTCTTCTGACATGATGGAATATGCAAAGACCACAGTAAGAAAGTCTGGCTAAAACCATAAGGACATTTCTGAACTAGTCATGTCAGCACTGGAGATGACAAAAACAACCAATTGCTAAGTGGACCTTCCAACCCTGAACTGAAAGTGTTGGTCTAGAGTGTATTAAATGTGTCAGACCTCTTACTGGATAAAATTTAACATCATGGGCCCAGCTGAATTTTGATCTGCTGTTATGGCTGCTTTATCAGGTTTTGTCAAGTATAACTGAGAATGAATAAAGGAATTTTTTGAGAAGAGATTGGCATTTATCCTGGAGCAGGGTGCATTTCCTTCCACATTGCTATGCTCGCTAATCAGTGCCAGGAGCCCTTGCTCAGACCTTTCATCAATAACTGCTGAGGGTGAGGGAACAGAAGAGGACTGCAGTCAACTGTGAAAGCCAATTTATACTGTGCCAAAAGCAGTGTCATGCTTAGCCCAGAGGATTTTGGAGTTGAGTTCAGAGGAAGAAGCTGTTGATTGGAATGTTTTATAGGAGATAAGACTGGGAAAGATCACTGAAAAAAAGACAACTTACTCCGTTTTTCTAAAAGGATATGTATGACCCTGTAAGCACTGTATTAACATTTCAGTTAGGAATAATGGGCTTGGATCTCTTCACAGAAGCTGTACTACCGTGAATCATTTGTATCAACATGCAGAAAAGCTGCAAACCAGCGTTCCAGAGAGACAGAAGGAGCCTGTCACTTAGACAGGCCTTCTGCTGAAATTTAAAAAAAAAATAAAATTCTATATATTGTATTGATTTATACTATCAAAAACTATTTAGAAAGTGTAAAGCCACTTCACTTTACCATAAAGAAACAATTGCCATTATAACAAAAGCGAGCTATTGAATTATGGGTGTGCTTACGTGAGTTCTGTTTCAGTATCCTTGCTTCCAACAATGTTTGAGGGACAAAGGTGTCCTCCAGAACATTTTACAGGTCTCTAGAAGGTCTAGCTAAAAACTCAAAGCAAATAAAAGGCATCTTAAAGGAAAAGTCACACAGGAATTACTTGTGTGGGAGCCATGCCTCAAAATTTTGGGTGCCTAAACTTCAGTCCAACCTAAGATAATTCCTTTGGATATTTCTAGTGCTCTTTGGAAGTGCCTATCTCATAGACTCACACAACAGCCTGGGTTGGAAGGGACCTTAAACACCACCCAGTCCAACTCCTGTGCTGTGGGCAGCACCCTTTCACTAGACCAGGTTGTCATAGACCCATCCAGCCAGGCCTTGGACACTTCCAGGGAACGCAATCTAATGAGAACACATAATTAGCCAATGTCTCAAAGTACACCTATGTGTTATCTCAGATTTGTGCTTTACACAGCTCTAGAACATGAAAATTTTTATCAATAAATGTTCATTTAGGAGACCTGACATCATGGTTTTAATTCCATTGATTTGGAAAATTCCAAGTCAATAGCAGTTTAATTCTTTTTAAAATAATCTAAAAAAAAACTCCTGTATCTTATATTTTTTCTACTTTTCCAAGTTCCCAGATGTTGATAGACATAGAAATGTTAAGTCATTATTACAAGAGTTAGTTTAGGCATAGGACATTAATGTGTTGGTCTTTCACAATCTATTGCAATGAGAACTGGGAACATGTCTTTGGTCAAATAGGAATATTATTAAAAAGGAGCATAGTACACAGAGATTTACAGCATTGTCTGAATTTTCTACTACCTGACAGGAGTAATAATAGTGAGTTACCCTGTACACTATAGGAAAAACTTGTACAGGAGCAAGAATACAGGATTCTCTTAATTATGCCAGAAAAATTCATTCCAGTCCCCTGTTTCTGTTCCCTAGAAATTGCCTCTCTCACCCACACACTTACAAATACACAGCTGAAATATTTTCTTCAAGACAACTTCTGTAGCTGGCATACCAAAAAGACATCCTTATGTAAGAGCTTCTGCAATATGCCCTTTGCCCCTACAGACTAATAGTCTTTCCCTGGTAGCAGACAATCTCACTACAGATGCTTTAAGTGCTGAGTGAGATCTCTCTCTAATCTTCTATATAGCTCCTGTTACCATAACCTCAAAAGCTTTTCCTCAGGTATGTCCAACATGGATTAATTCTGATATATCTATGAAAAATAAAAGATAAATTCATTAGTTCTATGGTTTATGAACTCCTGGAAATATGGCTTTCCGATTATTCTGCATCCTTTGGTGGTAATAACTTTGTAAATGCCCTGGCAAATGTGACTCACTGTGCCTAATACCATTATTTTCTGTAACGGTGTGTAGTTCAATACAAGTGAACCCCATTATAAAAGCCTTTTAGAGAAACACAGATTTTTTTCTATCCTAACTGTAATCATTAATGAAAGACTGACTAAAGCTGTGTTAAATACCCTCAGAATGTTTAAAGTGGTTTAACCTGATTTTCTACAGTATGTTGTTCTTTAAAAAATGCCAGTTTTTAAACACCTGCATTTAATATTTACTACAAGTATGGAATGGAAAAATGAAGAGTGAGAATCTTGCATCTTCACTGATATGGAAAAACGCACAAAAAGGACTTGATAAGCAACAAATAAAGGGCCCACTGAGGAAATCAGAAAAAGGTCTCTGTACACATCCAGTGTAGTGCTCATCTGCTGCTGCATTTGTGAGACACCAAGAGACCTGATTTGACCTGTTACGCTCTGAAAGATGCACAATTATTAGACAGTAGATATCCTTACTTTTTCTGTGTCCTAGCCTACTTATGCTGCCTAGCGTAGTTATAGATGCCCTAGTTAATAATGAGATGTCTATTTCATTTGTTAATCGTATCTGACATATCTAACAGTCCATATGTCCATGCCTTCAGATGTGAGATAGGTATATATGTGTGTGTGTGTCTGTGTGTATGTACATATATGTAGGTATACATGTATATGTGCGTATGTATATATGTATATGTGTGTGTGTGTGTATATATGTATATACACACACTGTGTTTTAAGATAGATGCCAGGTCTAACTGTTGTCTTTGAAAACAATGCAAAAATTGGGGATTGTTTTTACAATTTTAGCCAGAAGAGAGTATCTGACATCCTTTTCAGCTAAATCCCTTCTGAAAAATTTTCCTGTTATCACTGACAAGTTTGATAGAAAGCCAATTGCCATTTTTGCACTTATTTTATACTGAATTCAATTCATTATTCCTTTAATATCATTATCAGAATTCTGAATGAAAGACAAGTAATCAATTAAATCTAAGTTTAAAAAGCATGACCTGAAAATCTTTCTATTCCAAGTAAAAATATAGGTAACTAGAGGTTGTAAGTTAATATAGTATTCTAATACAAACTGATGTAAACTATATATACTCTTCATGTAACTGTTTACTTACCCTGTGTGACACAACCATTTTTTGCCTAAAATGTAGTATTTATGTGACATCTTTAATAGCAAAAAGGAACTTTTGTTGGCAGCTGATTAATGCATTTTTGGTTAGCATAAATTTAACAAAAATCTGTAGTTTTGTGTAGCTAACCCATCAGCAGCAGATGGATGACATCTGAAGCACCAGCCAAATGTAAAGGAATTATAGCAGCAGTAGCAAGGGCTGAATTTTGCCCACTAAGATTACAGACTACTTACAGTTTATATACTGACACAAATAGCAGTGCACTGTTGCCATAGGAACTTGTAGACCAGTAAAATATTCCTCCAGCTCTTCACCAATGAAGGGACAGGAATACAGAGCTTGATATGGTAATGAGAGCAACCAGAGGATGATGAATGTGAACTGATCGAGGGTGAGGATTAAGTCAGACCTTAACAAGCCTTTAGCAGTGAAGAATGGCTGTGACTTCCCTAGTTAATACTAGGCGTATTTAATTCTCTAAGATCTCCCACATTTGTGGAGAGGAAAATGTTTCACTGAAACGTTGCCTTTTTTTTTTCCCCCCCCCTTTTCCTAGGGATTACACTGTCAGACATCTTTTGGATGCTTTCTTAGTCATTTTGTACTGGTTTTACATTTTAAAGACTTTGGGGGAAGGGAACAGGATTCAAAATAGTATAGACTGTAGCTTCAGACCACACAAAAGTGAACTTTATGAATCAAATTAAATTAAATTAGCTAATTTAAATTAATTGTAGTGTCTGAACCATTTTATATTTCCATGTAAAAACTGCAAATGAGCTATTGTAATTCTCAGTGTGTATCTAGAAATCTGTTTCTAATTGAATTCAATTTTTCATTGCATATTCAGGCATTCTACTCTGGTCAACGTCACAGAGTAAAATTTTTTGGATGTTTATAGAATCACAGAATGTCTTGGGTTGGAAGGGACCTTAGAGATCATCCAGTTCCAATCCCCTTCCCATGTGCAGGGGCATCTTCCACTAGACCAGGTTGCTTACAGCCCCATCCAACCTGGCCTGTAACACTTTCCAAGATGGGGCAGTTATTGCTGATTGCTTTGAAAAATATAACATCTCCATTGGTACAGAACCTTACAATTTGCTGAAACTTAAGTTACAAAATTTAAAACAAAACTAGTCTATGTCTTTTCCACCAACAGTTTGTATAGTATTCTGCAGACTTAGGTTAGTACATATGCCATCTAACTAATCCTTCAAAAACAAGTCCATCTATTGAAACATACTAATTTTGTCACCCTAAAGGGTATATGTTGAGTTTTCACTATTTAAAATGTTAACACTACAATGCAGAAGTTGAGGTGTTTTTATATACATAGTAATGTGTAGTTACTACCTCTCCCACAAAGTCTTGAAGAGCAAAGAAAATATACTGTATAATCCATACTACCCCAATTTTTCTGTTTCCAAACATTTGCAGCAACTACCTATATGCTGCAGGCTGGACAGACTGGAAGATTAAAAAACTAAACATCTGAAATAACTTAGCAAGTCAATGAGAGGGAACTCAGAGTTTGAACTTCCAGGCCAATTGTTAGGACTGGATAAATGCTGCATTAATCACACACACCATGTCCAAATGAGCTATCAAATATAGAAATAATGCAAATTAAATACAGAATATCACAATGATCAATGCTTATCAAAACATCATTTGATTATACCGTTTATGTTACCTGGATGTAACTTGATCATCCACATCAGTCTTTGATTTCTGAGGGGTCACATGCTCTGATGAAAGGGCAGCCCTGAAACAGGAATGGTGAAAACACACTTAAGGCACAAGAAGATGTTTGAAAACACATTGTATCACTTAAATGGCTTATCATTGTAGATATTGTATTTCTTTCAGGTGTATCTACAGTGTGTTCGCATTTGCTTTGGAAAATTTTTTCTGGATTTTTTCTGTAAATATATATAATATATATACATATATACATATATATATATGTGTGTATAAAGAATTATACATATATAAAAAAGAAATATAATTCTTTAGTTCACTAGATTACCACATCCACTGAGCCTTTTGAAAAACTAATATCTCTAGAGTAGCTATTTTGTTAGTATGGAGATAGTAATAAAGTGGAGTTTCTTTACTGTTCAGAAATTATTTTAGTAGTAAAAAAACTTGAAAAAACTTTTCTCCTACCTAATAAATAAATCTTATTTAGTAAAGATAAAATTTCATTTTAACTAGGAAAGTTCTGATTTTTTTAAAGCTAAATGAGTAAACATTTACACGTTCCTATTTTTCTTTATTTATGTGAACAATCAAATTGGTCACTACAGGAATACTAAAATTATGAGTAATTATAAGAAAGGGAGAAGATGGCAAATAGACCTGATGAGGGTTACCTGCTTCTTTAGAGAATTTTCCTATTAGTATGGCAACTAAACCATGACAAGTTATGTAGCTGTCTTAATTATAAGTCATGAAACTGCAGGTTGGTTAAGTAATATTTTCTTAATTTAGACCATGTGTAATGTTAACAAATTAATGAATTAATTTAATAAATTTATTTTCTAAAATTAGAGCAACTTTTGCAGACACTCAAATAAGTTTAGAGTACTTTACATCAATTCATCTTAAGTTAATGTATTCTATTACAAGCCTTTGCATGTGCAGAACTTCTTGATTTAACACTGTCTTTGCATTGCTCACACTCTCTTTTTCACTGACTTTAGAGCATCAGTTGAGTATAAAAGAGTATTTGCATTAGCAACATATATAACTGTGGAACTAAAATTGCAAAGAAGTTTTTAATTTTTTATGCAGTTTAATGTTTTTTCAATTTGAGCCAATATCCAATGAAATGTTCTAAGCTATATGCAAATAATTGCATTTCTGCAGGGAAGGAAGTCTTCTTCATGCACTCATGCAACATTGACTGCAGAGGAACCCTTCCCAGTAAATTATACAGTGTTTGTATTTTAAATAAATGTAAAATAATAATCAAGTTTTTTGCAAAGGTGTGTGTTACATTTCTAAATCTACTAAGGAGCAAAATAAGACATACGTTGTTGGAGTCTCTGAATTTTCTGAAGTGGTTCTAGAGAAAGAAAAGAGTAAACATTTCAGAAACCAAGTAGCAAAATGCTAGTAATTGAAAGACACTGCAAGATTTAGATCAATCAACAGCAATTACTTTTATTTTTCCTTCCTTCCAAGATTATTTATTTCTTTTTTTTTAAATGTAGAATAGGTGTTTAACTCAAGTAGCATAATACTAAATTCAAACCATATTCTTTATGCTACTAAGGCAATCATTCTTCAATTAACATTCTCCAGTTAATCTCCAGTTTGATTAATAGTGTTTTGTTTTCAGTACACAATTCACAACCATAAAACTCAATCACAATGAGCTGCTTGTAGTCTTTGCTCCAAATGCAATTTCTTTTAAGTGTTCTGTAAAGTGTGTTTAATCAGCTGGGAACTGAGGCAAAAAACGCTGGAAGTTCGCATATAGTGTTTAACTCTGGAAGGCTAGAATTGCATGTCAGAATCACAAAAGTATATAAATAGCCCTGACCAAGAAAACCCACATACCTATGATTGCTGGACTCCCTTGCTGAGGACAGCAGGGGAGTCAACCATTCTCAAATTTGAAGAAAATACATAGATGGCATAGCTCTTTGCTCAGTCCTTAAGACTGATAGTGACCTTTAGAAACTGTGCTTATTAGCATCTATGCATGGCACTTCATTTCCTGAAACTCAGAGGCAAGTAAAAGGCTTTCCTTTGACAACTATTTTTAGTTATAGTAACAGTCACAATTTGAAATTGCTTTCACATCTTCAAAGCACTTTTAAAAGATTAAAAGCCCATCACTTTTTTACCAACTGTTCCTGATGATGGCATTGTTAGAGGATCCATGAAGAGTCATAAAAGCTTCAGAAAGAATATGCCTGTATTTCAATCTTCTCTAAACTGTGACTAGAGGAGTAACTGCGTAATTAGTGTTGAGAAGAATACAGGAATTCCAGCTTGCTATTGGAAGCTGGGCAGATGCCATATAAAGCATTATCCTATGTTTTCAAAAATACCAAGATTTTAGCAAAATATTCTAATGAAGCCATATACATTCTTCTCAGTTGGCACATTGAGAACTTCTAGTTAGGACTGACTTCAAAGAAAATAAACTTTAGCATCTAGGAGCCATCTTTCTGCTGGGTGGAGAGTGACTTTGAATCTTGGCCAAACAGATAGATGGTAGTAAACACAAAGATTAAAAACAATTGCTAAAGTTGATTTTAAGTCTTCCAGTGCCAGAGATCCCATAAACCCTGGGCAATAGTCTACCAAGGCTTATACCTAACATGAGAGTGTATCCATTTATTTCTGTTTCATTTAATTTTCATCATTACTGCACATCAGACTCATGTTAGAAGTGTCCCAGATTAGGGAAGCAGAAGACCATGCTGCAGCCAATAGGGGACATAAGCACAGAATATAATGAAGTTTATTTATCAATATTTTAAACCATCCATATTCTGCTTTTAGATAACAGCACAAGAAATGTACCCAGTTCTCTTTTTATTCTGCCAGAAAACCACCACAGCTTCAATAGTACACATTAAACATTCATCTGCAAATAACTTTAGTCTGATCTTTTTTCTAAGATCAGATCTTTCTTGGACACTTTGCTGACAGGGGACTAAGTAGATTTTAAGGTTTTGCTCACACTGTTACCCAAAAGGGCCAAGGGTTAGCTCCTGACTGTAAACACAAATGGCACCAACAGATTCCTGCCCTTATTCACAGTCTCTCTACAGCACATTTGCATTAAGGAGAATTAACTGGAATAGTCCGAAGTGAAACCACGAAGAAAAAATGGAAGCATGATAGAAAAATTTTGGGAGCAATCATGTAACCTCAAGTTGCTGGCACTTTGAATACTCCGGCCCCAGACAATGCTGGACATCAGGCTGCAAAGAGCCCAAACAAGTACTTAGGCATGGGATGCTTTCCCTTTGCATGGAACCTTATGCATCAAACTCAGTCCATCAAAGAACTGCACTGTTTTCTTGCTCCCAATATTAGCTTTAGCCAAGAATTAGGAAATAACCAGCGATCATGAATACGCACCGTTTGCTTTCCACTGTTTCTGTTGGTGTCTTACTGCTCAAAACTGGGGGAGGCATCCAAGATTGCCTGTAAATTTTAATAAATAAATTTTGCGTATTAGTTTGGTTTAATGCTCTGGGGCTGAACAGCACACTGAGAATATTAGAACAGAAGTGATGTAAAAATACCTGGAACTTTTCTTAAATTATCAGTATTTTCAAAGACTGCATGTTGATACTTTTTAGACTATTTTTTATGGAAAACTGAATAGCATAGGAAATAATACAGTAATGTTATTTATTGTGAAAAATGTATTCTGTGACTCTCGGCGGTCTTTTCTGCAATCTGAGTGGTACAAATAAATGGATCATTCATGGAAAGGACAACCAGATAAATGCACAAAGCAAAGGGTGTCAAGTATCAACACAAGAAACACAATCACGCTATTAGAGGTCACATAAACAGCACAAGCACTTTCAGTTCCTTTTTTGTTTTTGGTTTTTTTTACCCTCAAAACTATCAATCCAGCAATTGTTTGTGAGGTAAAAACAATTACACCAGAAGCAGTGCAATTCATTGATGGCCTTCCATATCTTCCAAGAGCCTGGATTGAAAACACCATAAACTTCCAAGAAACAAACAGGTCTGTTAATATAAATACAATGACATTTTAATTTCTACTTTCATTATTCTACTGATCACATTTTTAATGTCTGAAATATGAAATAGAAAAATCACAAATGAACAAAATTTATGGCTGGAAAGGATGCAGAAAAGTATGGCTATCACCAGCAGTACATTTTAAATTAAAAATGTACTTAGTTCTACACCCTGGCTTTATTCTTGCCCAAATAATACTATCTGAAATCTGGATTTTTAAAGGTAGCTGTGCATCATTCAGAAAGCTGTGAGAGTCATGTGCACTGAAACAGCACAGGCCAAGTCTGGCATCAGACATTTCACAATTACAGTGAGCTAATGCTTTAAATCTGGACACTGAAAATGCATACACCAGCTGAGTTAGAGGCTGCATCCAAGAGTTAGCATCAGCTGTACCATGTCCACCAGGCTCACAGAACTGGGTCTACAGAGACAACCTTGTAAATCCCACAGAAAAAGACAGAGGATGTAAAAGTTTAATTCTTGAAGCTTGCTGAGGAGTTTGAGTGTGCTGCAGGAGGAATGGTATTTTCTGTAATTGTTATACATTTCTGAGGCTTAATACAGTGCTATATATCCTCTGGCAAGCAAGCAGTGGTGGTAAGGAGTACCTTTTTTTCTTGATTGGAGAAGTGACTGCAGTGTTTGTGGATGTTGCATTAGGAGTCCAAGATTGTCTGTTAAGGAAATATACTTAGTGAGCTAATCTTCAACAAAAGTATCATTTTAAATTATAAAAAAAATTAAAATAAATCATATTTCTCCTATCAGAATGATACAAATGTGTATGGTAAATGCTATAACTATGTTTATATACGCCAACTAAAATTTTGGGACTATGTCAAAGGGCACAAGATGTAGGAGACCTTAAGCAGTTCTGATGTTCAGAGGACAGCTGCATTTTTACTTGATAGCCAGAGTAATTTCTGACTTCTTAAAATCTAGACTTCTGTACTTTACACTTTAGTCTCCAAACACTATAATAATAATATCTTTAATTTTCATACTTTAAATTTTACACTTGTTCAAGTAAGATGCTTTATGTTATATGTCTGTAAAACGGAACTATATAAAATCCAAGAGAGTGATTTCTCATAAAATTTATCCAAAAGTTATTGCCTTATCCTCTGCAATGCTTAATGTTAGTAACTGGCAATTCATAATGACAGTAATTGAAGAATAGAGCTTTACAAATCATTTTATTGCTCTCTGGCAGGAAAACATATACATTGTTCAAGTCTCTCTTAAGTCCCACTTCAGAATTAATTGTTGGTCAGTTAAAAAAATCCTCTAGAAAAAAACCCATAAAATCCAATTTATATGATGCTTCATGTGTCATCATCACCATGATTTACAACATAATGGTGCAAAATCATAATTTGAAAGAATGACCTCAGTTGAACTTTAAATGCCAGATACTCATTTGCTCATCAGAGTAATATCTCAGCTCTTCACAAGATGACTTTTAATTGCTGTGCTCTCTAGCAGCTATGTTCTGTGTAATTTATTACTGACAGAACTCTACTGACATTGATGAAGGCACAAAGCCTTCATTTGTCACTTTGCATTTACAAGTATGGTGGCTGAGTTCTTCTGAGTTTCCTTTCTTAACTAAAACTTTCAATCATGAAATAAGTGTAAGTTTTTTTAAAAAATAATTTTTCAGTGTTGTGGAATCATATTATGTATATAAAGTGGCCACCTGTGAATCATAGCAACTTTTTTGATAACATGTCAACAATGTTATGCTAACTTATTTTAAATTAAAACTGTTTTAAACAAAAGACTGTCCTTCGGACAAAAGAAAAGGTTTCCACTGGAAAAATCAGTTAGGCTATAAAAAAACTGGTTTTTTATGTTTTGGTACTCAAGTTTTCCACTGGCAATGCACAATGGCATTTTCTATTTAAAGCATTAATTGGAATTTTTTCACGTATCCATCCTCATAATTATGTATTATATTTGGTAGCTTTTATGCAGATAAATCTAGAGCTCTAGAACATATTCACACTTTTCAAATTTCAAAATTCTTTCTTTTGTTTGTATTTAAAATACTGTAATTATTAAATAATCATTATGTTGAGTACATGTGTCATCTGAGCTGGTCTCCCTTTTAACCTCTGTGGAGAAATATGCTTCTTTAAGGAAAATTCCTCCTATTCTAAAGAAATTTTTTTTTTTCTCCTCACCAGCTATAAAAAGAATCTATAATAACCTAGATATAGATGGCTATGTTCCAGAGGTCAAATGGTCAAATGAAGCCTACACTAGGCCATATGCCATACAAATAATTTCTCTATATAGTCTTGGTATGTACACGAATTCTATAGTTATGATAATATATAACACTTAGATGATAATGCATGATAAATGAGACATGATAAATTATAATTCATAATACTTAGATGACAATGTTTCTGAAATTCATACCTGTTGTTTTGCTTATGGTTCAGAGTGGGGGATTTATTAATTTTATCAGTATCACTTCCAGCTGGAATTCTGTCAGAAACACAGAAATTATTTATAAAACACACTCTAAATTTTTTTAAAATTTATTTTCAATAAAATCAAAAGATGGAATATAGTTTTGCTTAATTAATAGTGATTAAAAATATCCCAGTATCAAAACAGGTATAGAACAGGAGCTGAAATTATATAAATTTAGTGCATTATTATCTGAAGACTCTAAGTAGCTCACTGAAAAAGTCTTTTCAAAGGTGATGTTCAAACAATAACACTATATTAAGCCTCACTGTTGCTTATGGTTAATTTATTGCAACTCCTTTGAATTAGGTCAGAATACTGGAAAGAAAGCAATTTTCAGTCAAGCAGTACACACAGAACTATTGCCTTTTCCTGTCCCTCACCATCCCTAGAGAGACGTAACAGTCTTGTTTTCTTTACAGATTTCATAGACCAATGTGATGTGAAAATAATTCGGTGCAAAATCCCTGGCAAAGCATGGTATTGACCTACAGGAATAACTTCTATGAACGCAGCAGGATTATTTGTGCTTGAACTGATTTCATTAAGCCATGAAATGTACATGAAGAAACAATCCCATGATTTTTCAAGCCCTTTATAAATTCTACAGTTGTTCCCTAAAACCCTTCAAAATGTTCACAGAAAACACCACATAGCTATCATAGCTGAAGCAGATTAAGTTCTTACTTTATTCCAGCTTTCTACCTGTATATGGAATCCTCTTTAGTAAGAAGAGGGGAACTCTGAAAAGCTCAAATATAAAGTGATGTATATTAAAATAGAGGACAAACACTAAATTGAGAGGGTTATCTTAAATATTTGGTTAAATCAGCAGAAACACATCTTGAGCTACAATTTATATATAAATTTTTTAATTTGAATTACCTATTCCCATCTATAAACTGAAGCTATAAATACAAATAATTAATCCTAGAATTATAATCTGATGTTACATATAAAACATTTTTTATCCTGCCTTCAAGCAGCATAGAATACGGTTGTATTTAATGAAATACCTTCCAGGGAGTTCTGGGACACGATCTGCACCACTGTGTGCTCTGTGTCTTTTGCAAATCTTAAATGTAATTGTGCAAAGAACCCTCTCGTGTCAGGGCAGTTTACGACTGTGACAGCAGCTACAGTTGCTGGGAAGATCACTAGAGGTCTCACTAAACCTGCCTGCATTGCTGCGGATGCAAACCAGAGCATTCCTTCTCATTCCTCAATGAACCATCATTTCTTTCACATTTCATTGCATATCTTCAAAATTCTAGCACAATGTTTTTTGTAGTTTTGTATTTTTGCATTTTAAAGCCTTAAAGGTTCTATGTGGCATCCTACTCCATTGCTGCCCAATGTAACAGAAGCTTTAAAAAAAAGTGAAAGAATAGTAAGTATAATGTTAACTTCTTCTCCTATAACTTTTCAGCTTCTGACATGGAGTCAAAGAATATCCTCTGTTCACACCCAACAGACACCCCTGGATCAATGGTCCATTTATACATGTAATGTTTATCTGAACCAGTTTAAATTTCTGGCCTCCACAGTATCCTGTGGTGGTGACTCCTACAATTAATATATGCATTAAAGGAAAAATAAATGTTCTTTCTCCCTNCAGTAACGTGCCTTAAAAGACACATGAACAACCAGTGTCACTCACTTGACTCACTGGAATCCTTCTTTCCTTCCTTCCTTCCTCCCTCCCTCCCTTCCTTCCTTCCTTCCTTCCTTCCTTCCTTCCTTCCTTCCTTTTATAGCTTCATTTTTTTTCTGAATTCATTTTCCAAACATTTATAGAGTATCTCCTCATTCTTACAGTGCAACAAACAAAAAATACTCTTTCATTACTCACTTTCCCCATATTATTATTTTCCAAGCTAAGGACTTTTTGTCCTCTCAGACATTCTACATATGAGAGTTATTCCATCCTTTCTCATATTCCTCTTTAATTTTTTTTTTTTGGTGGTTCTATTGTAGTTTCTTCACATCAGTGAAATGATACATGCAGTTTTCAAGATGTGCAAAGCAGGTTCATATCACACACAATGGTTTCTGGTTTGGTCTCTGATCCTTTCCTAGTAATTTCTATCATTCCAAAGTATTAGATTATTAATAAAGCAAACAATAAATGTATCTCATTTGCTTCAGTCCCACCTATTCAGATCTAATTGCTATAAATGCAGTTAGGATCCAGTATTTCTGGAAGCTATTCTGAACTTAGGAGCATTTAGTACATGGAAAAATAGCAATGTAATTTTCATCACAACCTGACTTTTCATCACAACCTGACTTTTCTCCCATCTTTTGTCAATATTCAGTTAATTGCTAAAAATGAGTGAGAAATAAAAGGATAAATAGAATTTTTCTACCCATCCAGAAAGGCTGTCTGTGATCATCTGAACAGTGCAATTGTTGTCTTAATTGGAAATAGTGTAGATCTAAATGCCAGTACATGTGCATCTGCTGCCATCAATCTATGGGTTTCTAAAAACACCTTAATAGTGTTTGGCACTTTCTTGTGCTTGCAGCCAATGGTGCAACATCACTCCCAGATCCTTAAAATGGAAAATGGTGTTTAAATTTTGTAGCCATTGGGTTGGGCAAAATTAATATCAAAAAAGTACTTATTTTGACATGGTTATAGTGGTATCCAGGAAGCAAAAGCTGCAAATCATATGGCTTTTAGATATGTTTTTCTTGTACATTTACACACGCAATGAAGAGCTCATAATTATTCCTATAGTCCTCAAAGATTTTTTAAATTCATTCTTCAATTATTATTTTCTCATTTTGAAAACTAGCCATTAAAAAGATATTCATCCAGATAGAGCCAGATCCCTTAAATACTTCCTTGTGGAATACTACAATAATGGCCAGAAGAGATGCGCAGCAGAATTGTGAAAAGATGTTCTAGTATCTGGCTTGAAAACAGGTAACTCCCTAGGACCTTTTGCAGGATGGAAGGCTCCCATTTCACAGACTTTTATCTAGGCAGAAATTATTTTCCATATACGCAACAAGACAAGACTGTAAACAGGTCTGAGAGATCTCCAGTATCAAGGTAATTATCTTCTAGAAGTACCTACTAGGAAGAGTCCTTTAGACCTTTTTTCTACATTCCAGAAACATGCTATGTTTTCAGCTCTGCATTTTAGTTTTGAACAGGAAAAAAATACTGTTTTTTTCACACAAGCAGTTAAACAATATAGGTGTTCTGCAAACTGGTCTGTTCTAAGATTGGAGACTTCCTTACTATGCCTATGCTTGTCAAAAATAATTTATAAGGAAATAACAGAATTGTACCAAGCAGAGAACATCCTTCACAGAGGAAGCAGAAGTACCAAATTCAACAACAAAAAAAGGTGCTAAGAGAAGATACATCACCACAGCCTTTTATGCCTTAGGTTGCAAAGGAGGAGTTGCAGAACTTGCGGTCAATCCTTACAAAACTGCCTGCTGGCAACAGGTGTGCACAAATTAATCCTAGAATGGCTCTATTCCACAGTTTTGAGAAGACCATTGATGACTGAGGAATATAAAGAACTTGACTCAAGCTTCCTCATTGTGATCATTTCAAGGCAGAAGCATCATTTCTCACTCCATTTATGGTATGTTCTTCATTAGTTATCACAAGTGTATATTCACATCTAAAATATTTTTTGGTATTCTTTGTCATCAGTTGCGTATCAAGAACCCTTTATGTTACATGTTTGTGTATATGAGAACACAAAGATAGTCAGCTCATAACCTCAAATAAATCAGATATTTCAGTATTTCAGCATAAACCAAAAATATATAGAGTACAAATGACAGTGCTCTCAGTGACACTGTAGAAATTGGAATTGTCCTATGAATTCTAAATTAGTCGTCAGGGTTTGAGGCATGAAGATCAAGCTTTAAAAATTGTTTTGAAGTGAATGACCACGTGGGTAAGTGTGACAGAGCTGATACATGCTACTTGAATTTCCAAAAAGCTTCATAGAAATATGTTTTAGGTGCTCTTAAGTAAAGTGATCTCCTGTTGGTAATAGAGAAGGCCCTCCCATGCAGAAATAACTGCTTAAAGAATAGGAAACAAATGTTTAAAATAAATGGCAAGTTTCTAGAGTGGAAAGAGAGATCTCTACAAGACTTGTGTTTTTCCATATGCTCATGAATTATCTGGAATAAAGGAGAGTGAGACAATGTTGCTTGCCAATGTCATTAATTCATGGTAGTCAAAAAATATGGTGACTGGAAAAGCTTTCAGAAGTCATCTTTAACATGTCAGATTTCTAAAATGGCAGATGGCATTCACTTTTCTTAAAATGCAAAGTAATGCCTGCCAAGAGAAACAATTGATCTCTGAACCAGCTATTATCACTCAGGAAAGAAATCTTGGAATTATATAGCTAATGTTGTGAAAACTAAAACTCAATTCTCAGCAGCACTCAAAAGAGGAAATTCAATGTTATGAAGTACAAGGGGAGGAATTGCAAATGAAATAGAAATCACTGTTATTGCTCCTCTGAATCCATACAAGGTGTGCCCCCATCTTAAATACCTACATGGAGATTCAGATCCCCAGATCAAAAACACCAACATGGAAATAAAAAAAACACAGAGAAGTGCAACAGGTAAATTGAAGTTATAGAATGGCTTCCGTGTGATGAGTGAACAAATACAGGAGGATTCACCGGGCTATAGAAGAATAAGCAGGGTGGTGATACCACACAGATCTCTAGCCTATTCTTTTGCAAACTTCTGTGGAGAAGGTAAATTATATGTAACAATTTTGCATTGTTTCTTACAAGAGAAGTAAGGATCATGAAATAAAATAACACAGTGCTAAAAACCAACTAAACAAAGTGCACTTTTTTCACAGCGTGCATTTAAGGGCTGGGTCTCATAGCCTCAGCATGTTTTGGATACCAGATCTTAATGGTAGCTGGATTTTGAAGATGCAACACAGAAAGAATCTGCAAACACAAGCATGGACATGTCTTAACCCAAAAGAGGTCAAGGCTGAACAGAATATTCAAATTAAGCACCTGTATGACAAGCATGACTCTGATATTGGTACTGATCATGGTATATGCAAAGAACTATAAGCTTAGCCTTGTTGTGCTTAGCTGTTCGAGATATGACTGGTTTATAGTTTTAAAAGGTGGAAACTGGGGAAGAGTGGTTGTCATCTGTGGAAAGACGCATTTACGAGGACAAGAATACACAGAAAATAGTACAAAAAAAAAAAAAATATGTCGAACCTTTCCTCAAATCACATTTCCGTTTTTCTCACTGAAAATTAGTGCAAAAATCATTGAAAATCTTTTAATTAGATGCTTAATAAATAAGAAAGCTTTTTAAAAATAACTGACTTCATTCATGCTTTCATTTTTAAGACGTCTCATAGGTATGATAATCACAAAATACAATACATTCAGAAAAAAAGCGCTACCTGTCCAAGGTGGTATCAGATCTGTATCGTCCAAGTACAGCTTTCTGATCTTCCTTTTCATTTGTGCTACTGCTGTAATAAAAGGTTTAGAAATGCCACTTTGGTCACTGATTTTATTAAACAACTCATCATTAATAAAACAATATCTATGTCTCAGATTAAGGTATGACACAGGGTTTTAGACCATCCAGATGTCAATGGATCCAACCCTGCCTCTGTTGCAGTGATCAATTATTGACACTGGAGTCAGATTTACTGTGAAAATATTTATAGACTAAAATTGAACAAAGCAAGCTCAGGATATAGTAAAAGGATACCCAGTTTTCTTTGGTAATATAATTATAAAGGTGTTCAGATACTCTACCATACCTGTGTAGGCTATCTTGGGATTTGTATTGGTTAAGCACAGCCCTTCCATAGTTTTCATCAGCACTTCAAGCAAAAGAAAAACAACAATAAAATTTGGAGTATTAAAAATAGGTAACTTTTTCTTGACAAAAGATTTCTGTCTTCAATCAGATTTCACAGCTGCCCACTACCACTGTAATTGCACCAGCTGCAGAACACTGCAGTAGAAGACTCCGGATATTTTGGAGCCAGAATTATCTCTACCTACAAGTTGTTCATGGACCAGATAATGATAACATGGTCTCAAGTTGTTGTTTCTGCTGCAATATAAGTCCTAGTTTACATTAGAGTAAATTTAAACTGATTCTGACTTAAGTTCCTTAAAAGAACTTGCGAAGATTTAAAATCTCGCTTGTAAAAAGAAAAAGTCAGATCATAATCTTGCAACCTAAACATTTGAAACATAGTATTTTAGCACTCAAAAGTCCCAATGAAAAACATAGTCAGTGAATATTCAACAAACTAATACTTCCAAAAGGCAATCAATACCTCATAATGATAAATAAATAAGAGTTATTTGGTTGAATTCCCCTAATTCTGGTTGATACCATTCATGCGAAAGTAGACACTCCATGAAAAGGTACATGGCATACTGAACTAAATAAGGAAGAAATGTATTTAATATTTTTCTTACCTTTCCTCCTCAGGCCTCTTCTTTATCCAACTGTTATCTTGCAAAAGGGTCCGTCGTTTATTAATATCATGAGCAGCCTGTTGTCTGCTTTTAATTGCAACAGAGGGACTCTTCTTATCTGCAAATGCAGAGAAACATGTCTTGAAAATGAACACATAGAATAACTTTGGAATCCTAAACTACTATTATATTGGTTGAAATACATAAAAGCTTAATACAGATTGAATTTTCAGTTATTGCACCTGTTTAATGCAGATTGCTTCCTTGAAAAATTTGTGGCTTCAACCTTTAAGGGCCTGCAGAAGCCCAGCTTAGAAAACTAAATTTGGTTTCATCCTTAACATGAAACTGCTTCGCCTATTTCTAATGTAAATCCATTCCACAGATCTGATAAAGGAATTATGAAATTTGCATACCATAGTAATCCCAGGAAAGTCAAACTAATGAATCCTGTTTCCTGGGGTATTGTCTGTGGCTTTTGTATTTACAGATGTATGACAGGATGCAAATTTTGAACGAAGGCTAATCTTGAGTTGACCACATGGCCCCCCAACTACACCCAGCCCAAAATATGTGGATTTTCATGTTTCTCAAAGAGTCAGATTCCCTGTGAAGATTTTTCCTCAAAGACTGAATGAACAGTTTCTTTTCTAGTCAGTTACTTCGTTTTACTGAACTTTAATGAAAGCAATACCTTTAAGATCTATACATCAAATTTAGCTAAAATTGGTGCATAGTTTCAAAGGCTATTGGGAGAGACAGACATGCACACTGTACAAACATGGAAGCCTCATTTACTTATGAAAACAACCTAAAATATCTTTGTCCAACAATGCTGATATTTATTATATTGGGGATCTAATGATATGACAGTCACTTGATTTGGGAGAGTATGACTGTTCCCTGTATTAGAAAGTTGATGTTTATCTCCTTTGGTTTCATTTCATGAGGGTTTTGGTCCTTTTTGCAAGCAAAAATATGCAATGACTTTTGGCCTGTTTTTGAGGTGAGAAGAAATATTGATGTGATATTTTAACATTGCCCATTAAAATGAAAATCTGGAAGTTCAGACCAAATAGAAATTCCATTTTTTAGTTGCGATATTTGTCCCAAATTTTTGCAGACAAGAAAAGGTGGAAAATTAAATACATAAGATCTTTGTTAATACAACCAGATAATAAAAAAAAATTAATGATGAAAATTACAGAGGATCTTGTGTTTTCCTCTAAAGACCCTCATGGTTCTCTCCATTAATTCCTCATTCTCTGAGGATTCAAGCAAAAGGAGACACCAAACTTCAGGAAGCATCACTACCTGATGTTCAGTAATTAGAATGTAAACATTGTGTATAGAAAGAACATGCTCCACAGAAAACACTTGCAGTCAGTAATATGTTCTTTGTCAGGGTAGTGTTTTTGCATTCCACTCTGGTTTATAAGAAAACATACTTCTTCCTTTTAGTACAAGAATTTCACCTGTAGTAATAACATTAAAAAATGAGAAATAACTACAGTGAGTGGAAGACCAAATCATAATCAAGCATCAAAACATTCATCTTAAGGGCAATGGTCAAGAGTAAATTTTTAAATGCATTTTTCTTGTAAAAGTAGACAGTGACATAAAAAGATAAAATTAAGTCTAAAAATGTATATATAAATCTGTCTGCGATTCAAACCGTGCCTGTTTCAATTCCCTATAGATATGTCCATACTGCCAAACGAAAGAGAAAGAATGAAAGGTTTAGACAAATCACTCATGTTTGCCTAGTTGCATATGTTTTCTGGTTCTGTGTTGGACTTGGTCTCTCCAAGACTGAGGTCTAGAGAAGGGCAAATGTTTAAGGAGCCATGGCTGTGATGGCACAGATACGATTCTGTCTCTTGGCCTTGATGCCCAGGTTTGGCCACCCTCTTTTTAAAGCAGCAGAGATCCAGCCATTTGACAAATGGTCAGGGACATGAAAAATGTTGTGTGTAAGAAAGAGCTGACAATCATGGTAGATTAACAAAAACTAATCTATCCTCACTGCATGACTTCTGCATCAGTTTGTTCACTGCCTATTGAGCTAGTTTTTCTCTTAAAAATATTTATTAAAATCTCAGTCTAAAGACTTCAAAAAAATGAAGGCATCCCAGGCTTGTCTGAATAGCTCCAGTGGTTCATTAGAATATCTATTAAAATAAACACTTCTTGCAAACTGAAACTAAACCTTCAACACTTTAAACAATAATTTTGTCTCATAGTCACTGTCAAGAATGGAGATAATTTTAATTAACAAACAAGACTATAAAAAGTGCACTTGCTCTAAAAATGTGTACCTTTCCTCATTTCTCATAAATATTTAAGTATTTTTAATTTGGTACAATCAGCTAAAGAGTTGGATATAATTCCAGTATTCTTTTCATCCCAATTATTTTAGCCAAAGATGCTTTCAATTGTCTGCAATACATTTTTATCTCTGCTCTACTACCAGCCATAACCTCCTCTGAATCTTGAAGAAAAAATCTTCAATAACATGAACATCACATAAGCATTTCTGTATAATCAAGAAGTATTTGGCATATATCCAGCTTTTAAAATTAACCGTGCATGTGCCATATTGGCTTTTTTACCAATAGTACTTTAGGAAAACTGATATCACCTACCCAAAAATCACTTGGATTTCTCAGAAATCATGGCTTTTTAAATTGTTTAGTGCGAAGAAGGTTTAATGAAACCTTGTATAAAGTTGGTAGACAAGGAAAACATTGTTTTCTTGTCAATAAACATTGCAAGCAATCTGCTAATGCCTGAGGCCCCAGGCTTGTTGAAGAGTACTCATTTCTGGCCTAATGAATATTCTCCAAAGCTTCAGCTAAAAAATTTAACATAGATCTGATACAACAGATTATGTCACATGAGCACAGGCAGATGCATCTTATCCCTGCAATTAATTGACAATAAAAATTTAATTTGATAATAAAAATTCCTGTCCTCAACACAGCAAAGCCAAGCAGCTCCCTGCTGTGGCTACACCAATTTTGGTGCACTTAAGCCAAGCACATCCCACCTGAATCAGATTCTCATGCATCTCAAAACCTTTCAGTCTATAGAAATATTTTTAAGGTTCAGGGAAATGGAAAATTTCATCATGTTTCTAGTTTGCCTCTGGTAATTTCTCTGCATTGAACGCAAACTCCAGCCTTCCTCAAGCTTTAGCCCTCCAGAGGAGCAAACAATCTCATCGGACAATGATTAAACAGCTTTTGTCTCCCCTTTCCCCCCTTCTAATTTTCCTCAATTTCTCTTCATTTTCCCTGCACAAGTCAAAGAGAGTGGGGAGAGTGGATCAGTGCCCTTGCAGCCGCCTTGTTCCTGTGGGTTTTCCACGCCAACCACACGACCTTGCCCCCCACGGCCTGGCTCCCCCACTCCACCACACACCACTGCCCACTGGGATGTTCTGGCCTGAATCCCTGCAGCCACAGTGTGTGCACAACGCCAATAGTTTGGCATCTGAAGAGGGTCACAGTGACCCCAGTCACCCTCCTGCCCCTGCCCCGTGAGGGGCGCGGTGAGGCCTGGACAGGAGGGAGGCCTTGCCTCAGCCTCCGAGTGCTCCGGGAGCAGAAAATGGAGACTCAGATTACCGCTTGGATTAGGAGACTGTTTCCGTATGCTGAAAGCTGACATTTGATCCGTGGGATGTTGTCCTTCTGCAGGAATCTAAAAGAAAACATGGCAAAAAAAGGAAGTGAGGGTTGACAGGGAGATCAGGAATCAGCGCCTGAGACAGCTCAAGTTTGTTGAACACTTTGGTCAGCCCCACGCACAAGTTTGGTCTGACAAGGTGGAGCGGCTTAGGGTTGGCTGCCCCTCCTCAGGCTGAATCTGGGGCTTTTCCCTGCCTGGTGACAACGATGTGTATTCCTGCCCTGCCCTTCTGCCTGTCACACAGCCCCCTCCTTGTTGGGAGCTCCTTCCCCGAGAACACCTGGTGTGGTGAGAGCCTTCAGAGGGCAAGATAAGTATTGAAGAATGGGCTGTGATAAGCTTAAAGAGAAGATGGGATCAGTCCCTGTGCAGCACCTGGAGCACAGGTGAGCTCATCCAGCCCTGCTGACAGGTCTCTCACATTCAGTGGCCAGCAGCTCATGCAGGGGGCCAGGACAGAAGCAGTTCTGCTGCTCTGAAACTGTTTTCCAGTCACTGACTTCTTCCCTTACCTCAAATCAGGTTAAAAGCATCCAAGACTGATGACTTGGGGAAAAAAAAAATATTATTTGGGAGTTAAGCCACTCAAAAGATTTCATGTTTTGCTTTGAAACTGGACTGTGAATAGCAGCTTTCCTAGAGAATGCGTCAAGCAGAACATAATGACATTTCCATGATAGAAAAATCTCCCTTAAGTTAAAAAAGCCCCAAATGGCAAAACTGACCCTCTTTAGCAAATGGATTCCTTTATGTAAAGCAGCATTTTCCAAGAAAACAGTGTTGTGCTGGAAAGCTCACAACCAGCTCTACTGTCAGGCTGCTAAAATTTACAGAAGCACCAGAAAACAGTTTCTGTGACAGAAGCAGTCCTTACAAATCAGATACATTCCTGGTTCTCTGGATGACACAGTTATCCTTTTTTAATTTTTGCAGACATAAAGTGTATTGCTCACACACCTAAAATAGAGTGGATTGACACTGGAGCCTGTGGCTCTTTCTTTACTGATGGAAGGTGAAGAAGATTTTGGATTCTGGCAAAAGTTAAGAATAATGCTTATACTGACAATACAACATTGTGGATGCCACAATGGATTGCACTTAGAGCAGATTTTTCTTTTCTATGCTTTTACTACTAGACAATTGCAAAAAAAAAAAACAACTTATGATTAAAAAAAAAACAAAAAACCAAAAAACAAACAAAAATAATCCAATCCCCCCCAAAAAAAGCAAAACAAAACAAGCCTCCAAAAAAAATCTCAACACAAGCAAGCAAGCAAACAAAAAGAAGCAGTAACCCAAAATCTGGATGTAAACAACTACAGATACTTTTAGAAAGTAAAGATATAAATACAAAACTAATATTGGAGTCCAAAGTCTGAACGTATCTTAACCCATTGTGAAATTCCAAATATTTATTAGAGTTTAAAATTCTGGCATTTTGAAAGGCTCCTACCTGCATTCCTTTTTTTTTAACTTCAGTTGTTGGTGTCAAACAGGCATTGGCATGGTGTGTGTAGAAAATATGTGACCACTGGATCTGGTTCCCACACAACAAAAATATGCTTGGGGCTATGGTGAGCCTTATTTATTTTGCAATAGGTTATAAAGTACCTTTTTTTAACACTTTTATAAGGTTTTAAGCATATATGCCCTGAATTTCTTTAAAATAGTTTGTGTAGGTTATCAAGCACTCAGGTTTTTTAGATTGTTACCACTCTCACTATCAATTTTCCTGAATTGTCCCAAGATGATACAGAAGTCTCTTATTTACTTTTCCAGCTTAGGTACAGCTGGACATCTGATGTAGTCAGTCCCAGGATAATAGAAAGTTTGATATTTCAATATAGTATAAAAGCAATGAGAACTGGCACTTCTTCATCTCAAGAAGTAGAAGTTTGCAGAGAAACATTTTGCATTTATTTTCTATTAAGTACTTTTAAAACCATTTGGTAAGGGAAATGAATCATAAAACTTTGAAAAAGGAGACTTCTTTTGTAAAAATTAAATTAAATGAAAAGCAACTATAAAGAGGTTTGCAACTCCTGCTTGTATCCATGAGTCCAGCAAGTGTGTTTCCTTCATCTTCCATCATTTAATTAAAACTCTGTTTTGTCTCTTATCTTATATTCATTTTTTAATGTTTTTAGGGCAAAACAATATCTCTGTTTCACATGTGTACAGCATCCAGAATAAACTGCTGCATAGCCTCCCAACCCAAAAGTAGTATGCATAAATGAATACAAGAAACAGGCACACTCCCTTTTACTGTCAGCACTGATTATGTGCCAGGTATTCTGAAATTTTAAACCCAGGCATTTTAGTCCTACAGAATACTGCCATTTTGTCCTCAAGGCTTGATTCTCACCTCTGAGCTTTCAAGTTGTTTATCAAAGATTAATTTTTAAAATTTCAAATGCAAAAAAAAGAAATCTTACTTTAATCTGTAGCACAGGCAATCAAGAATCATCAGAGTAAGATTTAAATTTTAGGATCTTAGAAATGAAAAGAATCTTGCATAAAGAGGAAGAATACAGCTCATCAAAGCATTTTTTCCTTTGTCTTCGCTATTTTAAACTAAGTGTGTGTGTGTGTGTATCTGTATTTGAAAAGGGGAGTGGACAAGAGATTATGAGGACCACATTAGTTGAAAAATATCAGCTCATAAAGATCTGGAGCTGTCACATTATTCACACAGGCCAGTGAACAGCTCATCGTCAGACCATAGGGAGATAAAAAAAGTTTTTAACTTTGTAAATGAGATTGTGAGAAAGCAGACTTATAGCTTTCTGTGGTATGCTATAGCAGTAAATTATGTTCAGACATTCTTAATAAGACCTCAACCACTGAAGCAAAACAACTTAGGTGGAATGCAAAACAAAAACAAACAGGAATGCAACTCCAGTGTAATTTGAATTTAAAAACAGCGTCAGGAAACTCTAAATGAAAATTAAAACTGCCCTGGCCAGTCCAGTGAGCAGCTCCCAAAAGGTCTTAAAACATGTCAGTCCTAGATTCAGACCCTCAACCATTTTGGAGGAAATCTAAACACAATCCCAAAGAAATTCAGAGAAAACTTCAGGGAAAGTCAAAAGTCCATCTAACCTGAAAAGAAATTACTTCAAAAGCAGCACAAGTCTCCAACACTGTTTTTGTCACAAATACCTATATTCTACACTTCTGTAGATTATTTCTACATTTCCTTTCCATCTCCTGCAGTGACTGATCAGCAGAATTCCCCAGGATTGCCTTAAATTCTGAAAGCCAGACCTTCTAGTTTTCACATCATCTGAACACACCCACTCCTCCATCACAGAGTCCTTTTGCCTTCCTTCTTCTGCTTTTGGCTGTACCTGTCTATGTGATTAGGCTTCACACATATGCATTGCTGTATTAAAAAAACCCCAACATAATAATAGAAGCATTTCCTGTAAGATTCATGTTTTCCACATCAGACCGAACTAGTTGCAACCAAAAAACATCTTTGTTCTTTGGCTTCTAGCTATGACAGTGATTAAGACCTTATTTATATGTAGTCAGCTGGCATGTATTTTGCTTCTAATAAAAAATATTAATTTCCACAGCTTAGAGGCAAGAGGCACTGCATTATCATCACACTGTATAATAAGGAATTCAACACAGTAAATGTTGAAGGAGTATTGAGAGAGATGCATCTTCTTTTAAAAGTCAAAATACTTGTTTTTATACTCAGGTTTTTCATATAAAGCATTGCCAAATGCAAGTGCATAAAACGCCAAATTTCCCACTATTTTTAATGAACTAGGTGATACCGAAAGTTGTAGCTGAACAACTAGTTTTAAAAAAAGAAAGATTTCCGAATTTTCCTGTCATCCAGCTACTTGTGCTGCATTGCTAAACCAGCCTGAATTGCAGAGAAGCTGCTGAGTTTGGCATGTCCACATGAAACACCAGCTGGAACAAACGGGTTCCTTATATGGCTCTACACAACCACAGCTTGCTGACTACTGTTTGCTACATGTCCTTCAAGTTCCAGCTCTTTGAAAGCATCTAATATTTGCCATATGAGAAAGAAATTAGCCTATGCTTTGTTCTTTGTTTATCCCAAATATGAAGTTTACCACCAAAATTTCTTCTTGAAGAACTATTCTGCTCTGAAGTAAGCTGAATAATCAGTATCTTGTGAATAACAAGAGCTCAAAATTTTAGAATTATTGCATTAGAACTGAAGACTTACTTCAGTTCTACTTTTTGTTTTGCTTTGTTTTCCCTTGCAACTCATGATGGTTACGTAATTTCTCTTGAATATAGTAAGTGTGGGCAAGCAACTGATTAAAATAATTCTGATTTGATACAGGGTAAAGATATCCAAGCCCTAAAACTAAGGCACTGGGGACACAATATCATTGCAGCTGTTCTTCTAGATAAGTACCCATACATGTGTGAAGTGAAATCTTTCTGGTTTGGAAGTCAATACCAATTTTGCTGTTGTCCATATCCATCCTTTCTCCCCTCAGACAACAATAGCGCTGTGACTGGGCTGTCAGATCTGCCTGCCTACACTTACACTCAAATAAGAATTTCTTGATTGTAGATAAAAGTTGTTTTGCAAATCACCATCACAGCCATGAAGGCTGTAAAATCCTTCACACATCGAAACTTGTTATTACGGACAAGAATATGAGCCCTTAAAGGCCCTTTCTGTCAGGTGCAGATCTATATGTTTAACTGGCACTCTACTTTCTTCCCTACACAATTACCACCAGTAACATGATTCTATTTGTTTGGGAATTAGTCTTTTTGTACTTTTGCTGAAAACTACATTAAAAAATTACTACATTTATTTTACAGATATTGAAGAATCACAAAAATGTGTTCCTAGACAGATTTTTTTTCCCAAGTGTTTCATATCAGACCAATAGCCGTACAATACACCTGTGAACTCCTGGAAATAGTGCATTGTGTTTAAACGAATATTTTACTCTATTGTTTTGTCCACAGAACTAATAACACAGAAAATACTTCACACAGAAAATAGAAATAACATGTGCATGTGTGTAAGAGAGAAAACAGGCAAGGTAAGGACTAGAGAACACGTGAATATGTGACAGCAATCATTCATCTGTTTGTAGCTGAAAGAGCTCTCAAAACTGGTTTTTCAAGACGTGGGCGGAGGAGATTCTGTTTTGAAAGAAGCTTTGGAATTGTCACTAATGTAAAATCAGCTAAATCACAATCCAAATTTGTATATATTTTCAAATTAGAAATACATGTTCAGTTTTAAATGTAGGGGTTTTTGTTTTGTTTTTTAAATAAAGTGTAAAAAAGGGGATGATAATTTTAATTTTCTTTATTCAGCTCTGTCATTCAATTTACTAGACTTTTGATTAAGACCCCTTCCTATTTATACATGGGTTCAGGTCATTGCATAGATAAGTCCTTGTATTAAAGTAGAATGGGTATTTTTGCAAAGGTGAAAACTAAAATTAATTGTTGTTAATTTTCTTTTTCCAAAATAATAGACTTAAAGAAAATTTAAGAAAATGACAAGAGTAAATACTCGTTAATTTTAGATAAAAATTGCAAATAAAGAAAATAAACAAACAATAAAATGAACCAAAGAGCAAAAATTACATTAAAACAGCCATTCATGAAAAGTGGTCTGATCTGTGAGTTTATCATCAGAGAATTATCACTAGAGTAAAATACAGTGTAATATAAAAAATGAAGTAATTAAGATGGTATGGCCAGAAGAAGTCAGAAAGGTCCAGCGAATCTGAACACCTAAACTGTAAAACTTTCAGAGCTGCGTTTTCATAGTCAAATTCTCCATACTGCTTGAAAATCAGATCCTCTGAAGTGGCATCCTAAACTGGACATCAAGAAATCACAGAACATCTGAAAATGTAGGAGTTTCCCTACATGGTATATAAAACCAGAACAGTAAACATCCTTACCTAGGTATGGCAGAAGTTACTGTCCTAGCGTGGCTCAGCGTGGTTAGTCAACCCGAGAGGGAGGCACAGTCAAAGCAGACAGAGAGCTGAACTGTTCTTCCCCATCCAGCTGTTTGAAAAGTCAAGAGATTTCTCCTTCAGAGGCTGAGTCACTTAAGGAGGAGGTAGGAGGTGTGGAAAAGGGTGGCACCTTGTAGAAATACCAGATCAATTAAGAGTACGGGTGAGTTGTTATCCTTCTGTGCTTGCTGTTCTTTTCAAGTGCAGTAGGGTTGGGTTTCACAAAATGAGCTGCCTTCACAGACCTTGAAACAGAAAACCAAGCAATTACCATTTGGAAAAATATACTACAGTAATTTAGATTTTCCACAGAAATACATGTTGCAGAGCTATAGGGCTGCCTCTCAGCTACGGAGTTGCAGGTGTTTACATGGGCGAACATGAAGTAACACGGTATTTCACCAAAGAAAAGTTCTGCAGAAGTGTTACATGGAGAACACACACTGGGATCTGATCCGCATTAAGTATTTGCACGGTTTGAGTACGTGGGCAGAGGCAAAAGATCTGGGGGGAAATCCCTCCCACACGAGGTCTTGATGCAAGTCTCTCTTACCTCTGCACATTTGCATTCTCCTTCACTACAGCCAGAAATAAACAAAGGAGGGAAGAGCTTGTGTTCCTTTCTTTTTCCTTTCTTTAAAATGGCCGCAAATAAGTTTGTCTATAGGTTAAGAACTGCCTTACTATTAGTAAACACAGTAGTATGGAATCAATAATTTTCTTATAGGCATACTGTATATAGCTCCATGCTTCTGTTTAACATACAGAGGCTGGTTTCAATGTATCTTATACAAGCCCACACTTATTTTATGCTTGGGGAACTTTTGTAATGAAATACATGAGAGGTTGTTTAGCAAGATGCTGGGCAACCTTTAGTCGTACTGTCTTCTGTGAAAATTAAGAACTTCTTTGAACACAAACAAGGCAAACTGATGTGAATTAACTCAGTAATAGTCTGTATTTTTGTTGATGGTTACCTTTTCATAGGCTTGGTACTTAGTAGCATGAAGCTATTGTCTAAACATTGGTTCTATCTGATATAATACTGCTGATGAAGCAGAGCTGCAGTCAAGAAAACACCACATATAAACTATTAGCTACCACAAATCTCAAAATTAATGAATACAAGCACACAAGCACTTCTGAATTTTGTACATTTCAGCTTCTGTGTCTCTGAAAGTGAAAAATACTTATAGCAGTCCTGGAATTTTCAGGTACTATCTGTTTATCTTTTTACAGTCAAGAAGGAACTTTTGTGAATACATCTCTTTTCAGACATGTTGAGAATTTAGTTGCCTCCCATATGAAACAGATGTCTTTCCTCATAAGAAATGAAGAATTAGCAATAAATGAAAATTAGCTTAAAAAAATCTACATACACTTTAATTTGAAATGGACATCTAGCTTTGATTTAAAATAACACCTGAGAATAGGAATATATATATTTTTGAAACATTTTTCTTTCAAAATTCAGGTGCTACATGATAAGAATTTGTTATCATTTTACATTCAACTAGACAAGTTCCACTTGTAAATCAGATATATGCTTAACCTGTCTCACAGCACTGCCTTCTTAGCCAAAGTGTTTGAGAAACACAAATAGAGATGCAAACAATACAGTCTGGAGAAATTAAATTGATATTTTCCTGTACTTATGGCCTTTGAACACAGAGAAGAAATGATGGGGCAGAGCAGGCCAGTTCTGCTACCCAAAATAAGCCCAAGGCTTATTCTTAGCCAGTCCTTGCTAAATCTTTGGTGTCTGGTCTATAGGAAAATGCATCCGTATGGAATTCCAACAGTGGTACTGACCTCAACCTAGGAATAAAGCAGGCCAACTGTCTTTTAGTGACTGGTCTGCAACAGCCAGTATATTCCTTGGATGGTGAATTTTTTATGTTAGCTTTGCTGATTACTTAATTCTTCAAAATTGGAAAGAAAAGATTTAAACATTTTTTTAGGCTAAAGCAAATCTAACTTACAGCTTAATATTCTGTCTCTTTTTCTGTATTGTAACCACATGCAAGTATTGTTCCTAGTGAATAAAGAATGTATGATGCAGCGTTGTGTATCAGGAATTGAACAGTTTCAGCATTACCATACAGTGAAAATGGCCCATAATTATTTTCCATTAACAAACTTCCCATACTCTGAAGAAATTCAGCTTTCAGAAATTCAGAGGAACTCAAACTTTGCCTCAGCATTTCAGTATAACAAGTAACACTCACAAATCGAGCCACACCCAGAGTGTGTGAACTGTTCTGCAGTCAGGTTTCCGTTTTCTTTTAATTCTCTAGTATAACATCTGTATTTAATTGAAGGAAGGACAGAAATGAAATACAGGAAAATTTAATTCCTCAGAATATTTCAGAACTTGAATTATATATTCCTTACTACCTTTCTCGCTCTCAAGAAAACATTCAAGTTGAAGCACAGACAGACTATTCTAGACAGATTTTTCCATAGTGTCAGAAAAGAGCAATGCAAAAAACACAAGCAAGTTGTATTGACAACTGATGACTATAGAAGTAATTTAGCTAATCATTGCACTGGGCCATGTACTACTATTGACTTATCACATTTCAAGGATTTTTAAATTTTTCTATTTAGTTTAACCAGCAAGATGCTTTGGAGCCGACAGTAACTTGTTTCATATCTACCTATCAGTAATCTACTTGCTGTGACTTAAATAAGTACTCTGTTTTTGCTTGTCATTCTCTCAAGAAGAAAAGAGGGAGTTCTCTGAAAAATAAATAGAAACATAAATGACAACATCCTAGGCTTATATAACTGGATATAACCCCACAAAAATCATTATGATAGCTTGATTTAGCAGAGTGTGTGGTCTGTCATGATTTATGATAGATAGAGGGCAAGAAATATCTTAGACTTCCTCCCTACATTAAATCCTCTTTATAATTTACTAATAACCAGCAATAGGGACATGTTACTGATTAGTAATCAGAGGCCACTATCTCTTGCAGCTCAGATCTTTAACACAGTGTGGAGGATTTTTTTTTTAAGCAGGCTCATTTTAAATACCTCATCAACAATGGAGACTTATTTGCCATCCAAAGAATTCTTAGAATGCCTGCTAAGAGACTGCCAGTAGGGGATATTGACTTTTAAAATAGAGTAACACTGGCAGAAAGCTGAACATAAGTATTTCAGAAGTGCCATAATTTAGATTTGAATGGCTTATTCAGTGTTATTAAAGTCAAATGCTTATAGCACCCTACAGTGGCAATACGTTATCATACTTCCCAACTCTCATTGTTTTCTGAACAAGATGGTTGTGTTCAGTGTTCTTAGCTTTAGCTTATACACGTTTTTAAAAGGTCTATGTCCCTTGATTGCTGGTAAAATGCATTTTTGCCGGCATGATTTTCCTGTCAATTTTTGCTTGGTTTCCATTTTTCAGTACAAAACATACTGCAAAATATTGTGCTACCTCCATATCCTTATTAAGGTTTATAAGATGGCATCATGAAAATAGCATAATGTAGCCTAGCTCTATTGAGATTTTTTGTAGATTCACAATAGAGAGTTGGGAATGAGCAGTGACTCAGAAGACAACATTTTAGACAAATACTGTTCTTTGACTCCTCCCAAAAAGGGAGGAATACATTACTGAATACATTTTTTCATACATTCAGTCCTCCAGAACATAAATCCTTTAATACTTCAGACTTTCCAAGTAGGATTGGTTAACTATGGTGTTCTGGGTTACAAGATTCTATAACTGGTATGTCCAAAAGATTTGAAGACAGTCTAGCAAGTAATGTTCATTTTTTTTTAGTTTCAAGAGACAATAAAGCAGCTACATGTATGCTATCAAATGAAACATACCAAAGCCCAATATCTGGCCTGACGACAAGCAGCACAGCATGTTCTGTACCTGTATCACTAAAGCTCCTTTTCACAAAGAACTGTGTGGCCTCATCCACACTCCAATTGAAATCGGTCCAGAGCTTGTAACAGAGAGATCTGTCCATGCCCAAGTCTTTTTTCAGAGANGTTGGTTTGATCCACCGCGACACAATACCATGTCAGGGAGCATCCATGATAAAAGTATGGACAAACAGAGGATATTGTCCAGGCCCAGATCCTACTCCTACTTAGTTAACTACTATGGTCCTGTTCATTGGCCCTGATTTCTCCAAAATTAACTCTGTTCAATATAGCTCATGTCAAAAGATGACTAAAATTAAACACTCTGAAACACAGAGATAGGTGTAGGCAGTGGATGGTGCCCAGCTGTAAGGCAGCATTTAGCAGACTTATACATGTTAATTACAGTTAGTGTAAGTTTTATCTGGGAGTGGGTTGCACATTTGTGCCACCTGCCCATTTTTCTTGCTTCAGGTCAGTCTAACATCACCTCTATACATAGACAGCAGTTCTAACAGGTTAAGTCAAAAGGGAAGGGGTTACTTAAGCAAAAAAGGAACCCAGTGCAGCAAATAGAAAAGGAAATTATGCTCATGCATAAGGTGACACCTTCCTCTTGAAGGTGACTAACACAACACCTGCTCCTCCCTAAATCCCCAGTCCAGCCCTACATAAAATAAGCGGATGGTTGGGACCTGTGCTACCTCTTTAAACAGAGATACTTTTCACTCCGGTCAAAATAATGAACCAAGGGAATATATTGCCTATGGGTACGCCCTTACCAAGAGGTATGTGTGACTCAGAACCAGATTAGAAATGGCTCTATGAATCCTAGCAGCACTCATGACTGCAACACAGAGGAGAAGGAGAAATAAGAAGTATGACTTTTTTCCATGGGTAGGTTAATCTAACATTATAATTTCCCCCTGAAGATTCTGGTCCTCCTGCTCCTGGAGAGACATCTTAAAATAAAATATACTAATGATCTAATGTGAGATAGAAAGTCCTTTTCTTCATGGGCTTCCTTGCTTCTGCTAGGATATGGGTTTCAAAGGTAGATAGGCAATGTCCTAGGCTGCCTTGCAAATGGCAACTGCTGGCAGTGCCAAGCGCTTG
The DNA here is from genome assembly GCA_013400915.1 of Pardalotus punctatus. Lineage (NCBI taxonomy): Eukaryota > Metazoa > Chordata > Aves > Passeriformes > Pardalotidae > Pardalotus > Pardalotus punctatus. The sequence continues at coordinate 125,382 of VZTX01028458.1, read as the reverse complement.
GGGCCCTTTGTAACAACTTTGTTCTTTCCTTTGTGCTCAAAAATTAGAATTCTTCTGCCTAATCCACATGCAAGGCTCATGTTGTTACAATCCAATGATTAAAAGATGCCTCTGCCCAAGTTTAGGTACAAATGAGACCATATGCCCAAGTCAATAATACAGATTTATTTTAACAATGAGTGTGATGTAGAGAGATATAAAGAAATAGAAAAGAGGTGAAGGCAACAAGGGTGAGGAGAAGAGAGGGGGAGAGAAAGAGAGAGACAGGGAGGGAGAGGGAAAGAGAGATGGGAGTCCCAGGCATGTTCGAAACTTTACACCATTTATACATCTCTTATTAATTAATATTCTATCTTCTGTTGGTTAAATGATTCCTTCAACTCTAAAGCTAATTAGCCCGCATGCTCATTCTTTCTCTTCTTTTGAGTTCGTAGGTTTCTTGGGTCAGTGGGTTGTGAGTCAGTGGTCGTGATCTCCCCCTGTGAATTGCATTTATTTGTTTCTTCTTATCTTGGATGTTCTGCCAAATGTCCCTGTAGCCTTGTAAATTCTGCATTCTTTGTGTCCATTATCAATGCTACATTTTTCTTCCCAAGATTTTTTAACGTCCCCCTAGGCCTAAGATCACTGAAGCATGTCAAGCCCTAAACTTTAGCAAGTTCTACACACAAGTAATTTATCTTCCTAACACTCAGATAACAGTAACACCTTTATAGAGCCCAGGTTTGTGATATCCAGGGAGACATATTTGGGGGGCCTTGGTGGTTGCAGATGCCATCTGTCCCATAATTGTGATGATCTTTGTTTGGTGATGCACATATGAGCCATTGCTTCTTTTCACACAGTTTGCCATAGTGAGAATTTTTGTCCAGATTCATTTTTGTCTAGGATTTGCTAACCAGATCTTGGTTCTGCCAGGCCTGGAATTAGGGAGTTCCTGTCACAAATTCCTCCCTTCTGTGCCCATTGTGGTGGCTCATCTTATGGGAAGTTCCTTCTATGGTCTTAACACCCCTTGAGACAGGCAACTGTGCTCTTTAACTTCTTACACACACTTCATTCTTTCAAAGAACAGGACAAGAAAGCAAGAGCTTACCAACTGGAAGGGTCACTTAGCCTATGACTAAACCCAAGTTCAAATCATTCCTTCTTTTGATAACAGCCTATTTTTACCAGCAGACTACCTTAACCACTGAGATATAAGATAATTTTTTGTTTGAGGGAACACAATTATCTGAAGTTTTCTACCTCCTGAAAGTTTAAATATTCACTGGAGAGAAAATAATGTTACAGCCCTTTTATTATGGCATACAGATATTGGCCTCACCAGTGTCAAAAGGACTATTTAGATATTATGTATGAAATTCTCCTTTTTATGTTGTAATTTTTCAGCATTTTATCAGTTGGGTGATTAAAATAGATAGACATAAGGGTTATTTTTTCAATATGATGTAGCAACAGCTGTTGAGCAGAGGCAGAAGAACTTAAAAACACTTTCACTAGATTAAGTTACTGTCCAAGTGAGTGCAGCATTTCACAAAATCTGATATGAAATATCATAATGCACCAGAGATTGTGTTGTATTTTATGGATTAACTCTTGCCAGCCAAGCCTACATTTCCTTTAGCTATTGCAGGTTGCTGTTCCTGGGGAAGACCTTTCAGCTGGTTAAAGTAAGGCATGCAATCTTTTTTTGAACCACACCTTTCTGAATAAAGGAAGGAGTTCTATCAGAGTTTTTTCATATGCATTTTTTGAATGCTAAGAAAACTTTAGTCACAATGCAGAGGTATCTGCAACCCATTGTCCTCCCAAAGGGTGTGGCAAAGTTCACAAACTAAAGGAGGAAGAAAAAATGCCATAAATAATATGCAAAATGTCTAAACCTTTTCACATCTTCTAGTTGCCACAGAAAATGTCCGAGCAGTGTCTTCTGTTCATAGAAGGTGCCAATGCATTTCACGGAGATACGCAGTCTTCAATGTTAGTGGGCCTGATTTTCCCACACTTTGAATAGCTCTTTACTCTGCAAATAAGTGAAATATATTTCAGAAGTCCCTGAAAGTCTGGTCCATAGCATGCTAAACTTGTGTATTTTGATCGGGCATCACTGCTATTACTGCCTTAGCTAAAGAACACAGTTACTAGCTGTATCAGCTACTGATAAAATCAGTTATTTAAGGAAAATCGTGCTGAAAATCTGGCTAAGTCAAATGACATCTGTGTGGCACCAGCTGAATGGCTGTAACCAGTTTTGGAGCTTATGTTACTGATAAATAGCTTATATGATAATTTGCTTCCAGTATCAGAATTAACAAAGAACATTCATACAGGTGGCTAAAGAAATGAGAATCAGATTCTGACCAACAGTAGTAGAGGCAGTGTAAGAATTATGATTAGATATGTTTTATTCATTAAACAATGACTTTGTAATATCTCTATCAAATCCCCACTGAGATAGCTCTGGGAAAGAACAAACAGTGCTGATCTCAGGAAAAGCCACCCTAGAAGGGGTAAAGTTAAAAGGAGGAAAGTTTTTCCTGCTCCCTGAATTTTTCTTACAGCATTTAATTGTTCATGAGCACTGTAAATACATAGGAGACAACCCCCACAGGCTGTTCATTTTATGGTGCAGATAAGAAGATATATCTGCCCCACAGAATGATATCCATGTGAGGAACTTCACATTACACTTATCTGATAGACTGGTTTTCCTTGCCTTGCCCTGGTATTGTAATCAGATTTTCTGCTAGGGCTAAGCAGCCTTCTCTTGTAATTGTTTCTTTTATTATTTGGATCAAATTAGTTGACTGAGAACTTGATTGCTATTTGAAAACCTACATGGAAATTTCACACCAGTCAGAACAACCCAATGAACCAACATGTCACCTATTTAATGAAATCTTCCTTTGACGTGCATTTCATGCTGTTGTTATCAGCACACTTAACTGCTGCGCATGCTAGCCAAATGTTACAGATTGTGATCCTGTTCTCTACCCATATCAAAGCTGAATATGAGCATGGAAGAAAGAAAGTGTTTTCCCCATTGCTGGAAGATGCTGGCTCTGGTATAGTTAGCAAAGAACAAGTTATTGTAGAAGAGTTATTAGAAAACGTGTTCCAAAATCAATAACACAAAAATAAGACAAAGACCAAAAATGGGAATCGGAAGGACAGAGTTGAACTTAAAAAGGTTCAGAGAAGAACAAAAAAGATGATTGAAGATGCATAATTACTTCTCCCCACACAGAACAAAATGCATCAGCTAAGACTGTCTTAGTGTGGTGAGAGGAGGTGTAATCATAAAAACATCATAAACAGTATGAGAAACATGTATTTCAATTCTCCCCTAGTACAAGAACTATTTGGCATCAACACTAAGAAGGAAGGAAGAGAAGAAGGAGAAGGAGAAGGAGAAGGAGAAGGAGAAGGAGAAGGAGAAGGAGAAGGAGAAGGAGAAGGAGAAGGAGAAGGAGAAGGAGAAGGAGAAGGAGAAGGAGAAGGAGAAGGAGAAGGAGAAGGAGAAGGAGAAGGAGAAGGAGAAGGAGAAGGAGAAGGAGAAGGAGAAGGAGAAGGAGAAGGAGAAGGAGAAGGAGAAGGAGAAGGAGAAGGAGAAGGAGAAGGAGAAGGAGAAGGAGAAGGAGAAGGAGAAGGAGAAGGAGAAGGAGAAGGAGAAGGAGAAGGAGAAGGAGAAGGAGAAGGAGAAGGAGAAGGAGAAGGAGAAGGAGAAGGAGAAGGAGAAGGAGAAGGAGAAGGAGAAGGAGAAGGAGAAGGAGAAGGAGAAGGAGAAGGAGAAGGAGAAGGAGAAGGAGAAGGAGAAGGAGAAGGAGAAGGAGAAGGAGAAGGAGAAGGAGAAGGAGAAGGAGAAGGAGAAGGAGAAGGAGAAGGAGAAGGAGAAGGAGAAGGAGAAGGAGAAGGAGAAGGAGAAGGAGAAGGAGAAGGAGAAGGAGAAGGAGAAGGAGAAGGAGAAGGAGAAGGAGAAGGAGAAGGAGAAGGAGAAAGAAAAGGAAAAGGAAAAGGAAAAGGAAAAGGAAAAGGAAAAGGAAAAGGAAAAGGAAAAGGAAAAGGAAAAGGAAAAGGAAAAGGAAAAAAAAGAGCTGTTTCTTCCTACATGTAGCATGTAAGCTGTCCTTGCTGCAGGAAAATGTATTTCCAATAGTTCATGCAATGCAAGTTTATTTATATGTATGTCTATCTGTACTTGTGCATGTGTATGTACATGTATGTACTTACATAGGTGTGTGTGTGTGTACCCATACATGAAACAGCTCAATGAGAAACAAGACAAGCTTGTGGAAGAGAAATGCATTGATGGTTACTAAATAAACAGAAAATCCACTGGGCTAAAAAAAGAACCTTACAAGCAAATTGATACAGACTGTAAGGACACAGGGAAAGTAACTTAAACACTTTCCCTGCTCTTCCACTCTTTCCTGAACATTTGCTTTTGGCAACTGGTGGAGACAGAATATTGGGCTGACCAAGGACTGCCACTGTTATATTATGCCCCTATGATCAAAATTGGTATAAGGCACATAAGTAAAATTGCAATAAAATTATTTCTTAATTCTTTGATGATAATGTAAACAATTAGCAATACAATGAAAGTGATACCATTTTTTTCTGTGGAATGTTCATTCTTCAGGTACTAAAATAAGCCTTAGTGAAGGGGTTGTCATTCAGCACCTCAGCTGAGAGTCATTCAACATTGTCACTTTACTTTCTTCAGACTGACTTTCTTCTCTATTTACATGACAAATGTGGAGAGTATGCATATAAGTAAATATGGAGAGAATTTTACTTTGTTAGTACATGTTTAAGACGCTTTCCTTGCTAATAAATACCTTTGCAATCCAATAAAGTTTCTCACCTGTTCAAATAACTGAAACAAATAGCAAAGCAGATTTATATGTGTTGAAATGCATGCTGTCTGCAGGAGTAAAATTGAAAATGGTCTCACAGAAACGGCATCACCCCTTCACATTCCCCTTCTAGCTCAGCTGGAAAAGAATTCATCTGTCTTGTTGTTCTCCCTTATATACATAAGGTTTAGTAGCATTTCCAGTCATCTTCTGAGGAATAAATTTCAGGGGCAGATTTCAATCACAAACTACATGAAGGAAAGGAGAATACCCTTATGAGCTGAGAAGCTGAAGAAACAACTGAGCTTTCTCCTTGCTTTTTCAAAATACATGTTCTTTGATATAAACTGGCTAATAGAGTGTGGCAATGGTGTGAAGGCTAGTACATTTTAAATATCAATTTCTCCTTCCCTTTTATTTTGAGTAAACTGTATTCTTCTAAATTTTTTTTTTACAAATTCTGAGTACTTCAGAAAGAATGTTGGCATAAAAAGCTTTTATATGAGTTTTAATGTTCAGTGCGTGAAGAAGAATTGAATGGAAGTTTTTTCATTTGTTTCTGTTGCTGTTATTAAATGAATTAAAACAAGGCTGGGCTTTGAAATAGAATTATTTTTAAATAATTTGGGTGATATTACAAGGGAAAGAATCAGAACATAATTATTATAATTATCTGGATGTAATCACAGAGGTCAAGATAAGTTCCTCAGGTCCCAGATCCTGACACGGTGCAGTAAGAGCATAATGTGAAGAGCCCAGTAATTTCAGGTGTCGGCTGCTCTGTATCTCCATGAAGGCCCTTAGTCTGAGAAAGCTAAATGCCAATTAATGTGTAAATAAATAATTTGAATTCTAGTTAATGAAGGAGACGCCATACCAATGATATCTATTTTCAAAGACTTGTTTCCTCAGAGCTGGGCGAGACTTTCCATTGCAGGCCCTATTTAGCAAAAAAGCTAGGCTACATCAAAAGCTAGGCTCCTATCTCTAAATTTATCACTCAAGACACCCCTACTGTAATCTCACACAACTGCAGATTAAAGTAGGTCAGAGGATTGGGCTGTGGAAGGTACTATTTCTCTCCACTGTTTTGAAAGGAAGCCTAAAAATTATAAGTTAGATCTAGGCATTTACACTATAGATACCAATATGTGTCTGATGAATTCCACGTAATGGCAGGATTTCAAATAATTTTTTTTCTTTTGCAGAAAGCAATGGCTTCTTGTCAAATTAAAAGGACAAAAGCATACAATTTTTTTTTTCCTCTCTGTTTGGACAAAATTTAAGCTGCAAAACTTGTTCTATAGCCTCAACAATACTGCATCTATAAAAATATACTCCCCTACCACACTGTGGCCCCTTACACAAAAAAATGTGACTAGAAAACTGTAATCTGGCCATCTAGGAGTCTGACAAACAAAGAAATTGTAAGATCAGAGAAGAGAGAAAAACAACAAAAAAAACGGTGCTTTCCTTACAGTTCCATCCCTTTCACTCATGGGTACAAAGGAAATATTCCTTTTATTTTCAAAAAGAATGTGTAATATTTTTCTGTATTTGAATTCTCTAGCTGTAGCAACAGTAAGACTTGAATTTTGGGGTTTAGCTGCTTTACTCTGTTCAGATCCCTGACCCGCAGATAAAGCAGTATAAATGAGTTTTGGCATTTTCTATGAATCTGTGAGCAGAACCTCATGTGTGATTATGCATAAATCATAACTTTGGAATTCTAAATATTTTCTTAGTTTTCTTAATATAATTTTGAAATATGCAATTCTGCTTCAGAATATTTGAGACTACTAAACACACAGTGCTGAACTCATTTTAGGTTGAAGCAGAAAGCTCTGAGCTAGTGAGCTTTGTTGTAACTTAATTATATGGCCAAGCTGGGTGTGTGAAAATATCCAGTGCACACTGGAGAATAAATTGCTGGGTTTGGTTTTTCTTGATTTACAAGTTGCTATAAGTGGTGCATGTTCCCAGGGAGTGGTGAAAAGTAGGGGTGTGTTAAACAGGTTTAAGAACATTTTAAAGAAACACTGTCAGGTTTAAGACACAGTAGATTTGGTGTACATCCTCCTTCCTTCCAAACAACATTTTCTGTTTCTGTGGTTACAATCAGCTGAGCTGCATGCTGACTCTCTGTTTAAGCAAGACTACAAAATCCAGCATAGCAGTTATGTGTCACACGGTTGCTCTCTTTTTTTCTTTATTTTTGCCATCAGTGGGGAAACGAAACTGCCAGAACTGCTGTTCTTTGCACTCCTTGGAGAGCTCAGTACACATGCCATTGAGTTCAGCCAGCAGAATCTTGTGGTTTTGTGCAAAAAATAGCTGTGGTGAGGACAAGCAACTTCTGGATCAAACAATTTCTCTGCTCAAAGCTGTACAATAGTTATTTGCTAGTGTTGCTGGGGCCACCACTTCAAAGTCTGAAACTCCCCAGTATAAAATCTGGGCTGCAAGTTCCCAGGAACCTTGGAAAATTCACATGATTTTGAACCTGAATTTTTTTTGTTTCTCAGAAGTTTTGCATGGAGAATGGACGTAATTGCAAATCTTTTATACACAAAGCACTGGTTTTGAGCCTTGGAGACATAGTGGGTATTTTCTTCTTCTGGATATCCTACTGGAAATAAGGATAATTCCAATTGAAAATGAGAACAAACTTTCTTAAACAGATTTCACAGGAGATGTCTGGAATATCCCTTTCAATACTTTGTTTAGTATAGAAGAATAGATACACAAAACTCTGTATATACAAACAACTATTTGCCGTTGTTGCAGACAACACAGAAGTCTTTGTTTGGAAGGATTCGACCCTATTTTCTAGGCAGCATTTTGAAATCACTTTTTCTCCTCAAAGCTGGTAAATCTGTTAATTTTATTTATCTCTCCTGTGTCATTATGCTATAGTATTTAAAGTGCTATTCAAAATTCTGTAAAATAAAAATAGCCAACACAAAAAAGGTCCAGTAGAATCACAGAATATCCTGAGCTGGAAGGGACCCACAGGATCATTGAGTCCAACTCCTGGCCCTGCATGGGACATCCTCAAGAGCCACACCCAATGCCTGACATCATTGTCCAAACACTTCTTGAACTCTGGCAGGCTTTGTGTCATGACCTCTCCCCTGGGGAGTCAGTATTTAGTTCAGTTCAGTATTTAATTATTTAAGTAAATACGTCTTTTATATTTCCCTTTCCAAACGTAACAAGGCAGCAGCATGACATGCACACAAATCATTGTTTGCCAGAACAATGCTTAGTCCATGAAACGGGCAGTGGAGTTGTGACTTGCAAGTGCCACTGTTTGGAAGGCACAGAGCAGAGGAAGACTGAAATTTGGAAGTAGGTAGCAAAGTAACTGAAGAGGATTTGAAATAAAAATGAAGGAAAAATGTGTCAAAAATAAAATGGAGGCAAGCAGGAAAAGATCTCAAAGATCAGTCTGATTTCATATACTGACAATGCAAATCCTCCATAGTGGTGTTCATGAAGGGTTTCAAGAACCATATCCGTGTAAAAGAAGAGTAATGTATTCTGCTGGTTTTAAGCAAGGGTAGAGATGTTTGTGTAAAAAATAGAAAATTCTTTGCCTGGAAATTGTACACTTTGGAAAAAATGCAATCAAATGAAGAGAGACAGGATGAGCAGTGATGTTGCATGAGAACTATGTCATGAACAATGCATGGCATGTCAGCTATTCCATCCACATGGCTTGTGTTCGGGACAGATTAACATCTGAATTATGCTGCATAAGGAGCAAATAAAGGTAAACAGAGGATGAGAAAAGAGGATTGCTCAGTTGCAAACAAGGGAACCAAGTGATTTGAAGACAATGCCACAATCAAGCAACGCTCAAAAGTTCATGCATGAGGGCAAGTGCAGTTATAGCCTCTCAAAACAATTTTTTCTCAGGGTTTTGCAAGGTCAGCCTCCTAAACAGCCAAAGGTATCACTGCAGGGACTACATGTTCAGGAAACACCACAGAAATTGTCATTAATCAGTATCTCTGTAATTTATCTAACTGTACAGTGCAGTGATCCAGTAAATGGGTGTTGACAATAGGTTTTGCAGTGAACAGCAAGGGTGCGGTTTCATTATCAGTTTAAACTGATCTAGTACCACATTCCCACCTCAAGTAACAGTTGTGCCTGACCTGGCCTGCCATTGGCCTTGCTCTCCAACTAGTCCCTTAGATTGCCTTGGTCAGATCACCAAACATCAAGATCTAATTCACTGCAAGTCTCATAATCAAAAGAACTGAAGCAAATCCTGTGAGGAAAAAAAAAATATTCAGGGTAGGCCAAGTCCATTCCATGGCCATAGTGTGATGGGGTGGTTTACATCAGTCAGGAAACCAGCTCTTTCAAGTTAGTACCTTAATTTAGTAACTATTGGAAGATAAGGACAGTTAACACCTCAAAACCAATATTTTAACCTCTCTGTAAATTCAGTCATATAGTTATTAGTGATTGTTATTAGTAATTTCCCTGCCGTAACAACTACAGTGTTTTTAATGTGAGAGGTTTCCCACAGGATTTCAGTTGAAAGGACTTTCTAACACTTAGAAGGAAACATCTATGGCCTTTCAGAGCATGTCCAAAGTTTCTTGAAGTACTGGATTAGCTTTTCTCTCATCTACAAATCGCACTTTGTTCAAATCTCTGCGTGCATACAGATGGGAAAGGTTAATAAACACATAATTTGTTATATATGGGTGATTTGCCAATTATTACCAATTCATGTCCTTTTCCATATGGAGTAACTTTTTCTAACATCAACATTTGTTTTCCTATTAACTGTCTTCAATGTCTTTCAGGCACTGCTGGGAAGGGTAAAACTTGAAGATGGGATTTGAATGACAGAACTAGTATCACTTTAGGTTTTAAAGAAGCCCTCTGACCTCCAAAGTAGTCAAATGTGCTCCAGTACTTTAATCATCACTGCACTGGACTCAGTCCAGTAAACCATATCATTTTTGTACTGGGTAATTCAGAACTGGACACAGTACTCCAGGTATAACCTCACCAATGCTGAAGAGAAAAAGGATCCTCTTCCTCATCCTGCTGGCAATGCTTTTACTAGTGTAGCCTGGGAAGCTGCTGCCCTTTTATGCCATGAAGGGTGTGTTAGTAGCTCATGGTCATCTGGTTGTCCATTTCTTGAAAACTTTCACTCCAAGGACCTTTTAAGCGAAGCAACTTTCCAGCTAGTGGGTCCCCAGCATGTACTGGTGCTTGGGGTTATTGCTTCACAGACATAAGTGTTTGCCTTAACCATTGTCGAAGTTGAGGGGATTCCTCTCTGCCCTGTTCTCCAGTTTGTCGTGGTCCCTGCGAATGGCAGCACCGCCACATGGCACACGAGCCAGTCTGTCCGGTTTGTATCATCTGTGAACCTGCTGAAGGGGCACTGTGCTCCTTTGGCCAGATCACTGATAAATATGGAGAACAGTATTAGCCCCAGTACTGAGCCCTGGGACACAGCACTAGTGGCTTTACATTACTACATTAGATTCAACCATCTAAAGCTCATCCTGCCTCTTGTGATGAAAGACAATTTCTCTTCTTGCTAAGCTGCATGTACACCATATAAATTGCTACTTCCCCAGAGGGAAGACCAAGCCAAGATTAATAACTTTGAAAAGCCCATGCTTTCTCTCTTTAATTATGTGCATCTTCTTTTCATGTGACAGCTTTAACATGTTTCCTTCCTCATTTTCTCCCATCCTTGCCACATCCCATCTCTGACAACTGTGGTAGGTAGAAAAAAATTAAGGGTTTTCTTGAACATTTCATTTAATAACAAACAAGAAGGAAGGAGGTAATCACCCATACATTGGCAACTCTATAATTATCAAGTCAATGAAATGTAAATAATTTCTTCATTTCACTTCTGCCTTCTAAATAATTTCTTGTAATTACTAAAATGTACTGATTTGTTTCCATTCTTCTTTTGTGACAGAGATAACTATTAAAAAGTTTGCAGAAAGAAAGAATAGTAGAAACCCAAAATCCAAAATTTATATACAGGAAGCTGTTTAAGTGTAAGCATAAATTTTTATTAGAAGCAAAGGAGATGAACATAATAAATAGGCATGTTATATTGCAATATTCCCATTGAGTCAAAGGGTATTTAATCACTTGCAGTTTTGTGTAAGTACTAGAGATGTTGCTCCATGATGAACATGCAAGCTAATCTGAGTACAGGTGTACTGTATCTCATTAGTACTATGGAAGGCAAAATACATAACTGCTTTGATTTATCAACAAGAATATGCATTCAGGTAAATATATGTCCACACAGCAGAAGCAGACTTCATAGATAGCACACAGATGAGGGAAACTTTAAGCACTACTTTATGTGTTTTAATTCCACAGTAAATTTAATGTATGTATAAGGTAAATATTAGTTTACAGAGATTAAATATGGTCAGGTACAAAGTTAATGTTCCACATGACAAGCTTTCTCTATAGTTGACCTGAAAAATGTGCCATCATACAATCAGGAGGAGTCTGAGTTCTGGCCCCTGGGCTGCTCATGCAAAGACTCTGATCCCAAGGTGGCCACATGTCCCTTGCATCACTTTCTCATCAATTTGTAGTTAATGGAGTGGTCCTTGGTCAGTACTTTGAGGAAACGGGTGAACACCCACCTGTCTCTGGTTCCAGATGGACAGAGCTCCGAACAAGGCACCTGCAAGCCAGATGTAAGACACACCCTGACCTCAGTAATTCTGCAATGACCACTCCTAGGTGACTGCACAAAGGGAAAGGGAATTTCAAGTGGCTCCATAATCAGGGATCTCTGGCTCCATGCATTATTTAAGACAGGCAGAGATGGCCTGACTCAGCTTTGCAGGTAAGTGGTGTCACTGGTGTGGTGAGGTCACATATCCTCTGGTTATGTCTGACCTCCCCCGAACTTCTTTAATTTTATTGTTGAGACCTTTGTAAGTTCTACCCATAAGCCCAGGGAGAAACTTGAAATTACGACCAAGACAAGTGCAAGTTCTTCAATCATCACAAACCAGTACCAAACACAAAGGGTTCAATTTCTCCCTTTTAACAGACACAAGGAAATATCTGCTTACCTCTCTCAGTAGACAGGGATTTTCAGTAAACATGCCTGGGCATGTTCAGGTGGGAATTGTTATAGGTCTTGGACTGGGATCTGCCCCAGCTATTGCTGCCTCTGCCTCCCAGCCCCATGCAGTGCCTCCGAATCACAGCAGCCACTCCATTTTGTTACACTGAAGCTTCAAAGAAGGATCAGACTTGAGAGCTTGTGCCATAGCTCAGAATCACTCAGTGCAATAGACAAAAAAATCTATGAAGGGTTTATTCATTATTTCTGGCACCACAAGATGAATCTTCAGGAGGCTGCTCAAACTGTATGGGCAGATTTATTACTTTCATATTAGAGGGAGAGCAGTGGCCTTACTTCTGACTGCAGATCTTGCACCTTCCTCTGAGGCATCTCCCTCTGGGCTCTGTCAGAAACAAATTACCTGCCTGGATGGTGTGTAGGTCTAATCTAGTGTGTCCATGCCTCTATAAAGGAAATCAGTAAAAGCAGAAGTGCCCTTCTTCCTACCAGCCTCTGCAATAGAAAAGAGTGATCCAAACTATGATATTGCCATTGAAATGTTACAAATATTGAAGCAGGGTTATCCCTCACTTTTAAGTGTGATAATTTACTTACTTGATTTTATTTTCCACACTCTCTCAAAAAAAAACCCCCCACATATTTTCATCCAAATACTCATTAGTGCAAAGATCACAGGACAGGACTATATACACAAGTCTGAAGGTGATACATAGTGCTAATTTAACTTAATCACAATCTATTAAATATTTACATAAGGAAATAAGCATTTATTTTGCCAAGAGCAGTTCCTTGAAGGATGATAGGGCAAGAAATACTAAACATATTATTACAAATAATTATTTAGAAATAAATGTACTAATTTTAATTACATTGGGTAATACTGAGGCTTCCCATACTTAAAAAAAATAATTTATTCTGCTTGCACCAGTTTATAGTTACTTTCAGATACAGGCAGTACTTTCTTCTCCTAAAACAAAGCCCTTTGTTTCATCCACTTGGAAAGGCACACATTGTCTGAAATAATACAGAATCGGATAGTCTTCACCTGACTGGGCAATTACAGAGGATAAAACAGCCCTTCACCATACTATGATCCAAGACAAGAGCAGCTGTTTCCAGATGAGTGGGACTTTCTCACAGACCCCACATACAGACCCTGCCCTCTTCAGGGACTGCTTTCTGTACAGCAGAGCTACATCCACAGTAACCCATTCCCTAGTTTACATTTCCTGCCAGATGATTTAAGGACTCAAACAAAAGCAAATCTATGCTTCAGTGCAGGAAGCTCTCTTTCAGGAATGGGGAGGTCAGGTAGCAAGAGATAGCATAATAAAGTAGTGCTGCTCACTGACACCTCCCCATACGTTTTCCATTAAAAGCATTATTTAATTAATATTATTTCACAAATAAGGATGATTTGACAGGAAATGAATTTTGGTTTTACTATTCAAACAAGAGGTTGCATAACACAAACTGGTGTAAACTGGAGCCATTTTGTATAGCTCAGAGTTCACAGCAATGTTCACAGTGGTAAAAAAATACTGTATTTTAACAAGGCGGTTCTGCTAGAAAAATGCTGACCTATTCAGTCCTATGTACTTAGCCTTTTGAAAGGTTAAACAAATTGTTCTGTACAATGAAATTTAAATCCAAAGCTGAACTGTAAAAAAACCTCAGCTCACCTGTGGCCTCTACCTAGAAAAATGTAAATTCTGCAGGTAGGTCACTGTGTTGAGATTTCTCTAGCCACACACACACACACACCCACATATATATANTATATATATGTGTGTGTGTGTGTGTATGCCTCTGTAGAGATATCTGCATGGCTTGGAGCAAACAGCTTGGTGTCTGCCTCACATCTAAACTGGGTGAGGGGTATCCAGAAGACCTAAAAGGAGGTTGGTGCAGTACAGGTTTTCAGGGTGGCCTCACGCCGCAGTCAGTGCTGGGCACTTAATAAACCAGCAGAGCTGCAGAAGCTTTATTATAAAATAAATGTGATCACAGCTGGTCTAGTACCAAGGAGCCTCACTTGTTTTATTCAGAGTTTATGACATGTTGTTTCATTTGTGATGGGTACCCTGCTTTTATCCACAAAAAGGTGGCCACAGCTGTGCTGCCTCCTACTCGGTAAACCAGTGGTTTGTACACTGTCCTAAGCCAAGGACATTGCAGTTTCTTAGTCTAGGCCTTAACTCATTCGTATTTTGCACCTACTCAAAGAAAAAGCAGGAGCTGAAGCTTTTTTTCCTAAAGAAAATGTTCAAACTACAAACTGTGGAACAGGAGGTTCCATCTTCCTACACATCAGACACCAGGAGAAATAACCACCCTGTGTTTTTCAGATGGTTCTTGTGGTGCAACTAAGAGTCATTTAGCTATTTTGCTTTTTATAAGCATATATACCACTAAAATTTTGTCTTAGAACCTGAAAGTGATTTAAAACATCATGTCTCCTGTCTGTCTATGCTTGTATCTGTCCATAAGCCTACTGTCACCTTTCACAAGGTAAATGTTGTGTCTTTAGCGCTTCTCAACCTGCTGAAAAAAATACGGATTTCATAGTCCATCACAAAATCTCTCTTATTTTCATCCTGCAGCACAATCGAGTTTTTGAATCCCCCAGTTCTGTTATTAAAATGTTATGGTTGCTATAAAATGTGAAAGGCACTTTATAAATTGAGATATATGGGGAAAGGCTATCCAGCTGAGTCCACCTCAGAGCTTCCGGGTGGTTTAGCTATCCCTTTCTAGACTTCATCCTGAGCACACTCTAGCTTGTGAGAGCAATGAATGTCTCTCAAGGACTGCGGTGTGGTCTTTTTAATTCATGTACATTCATTTGTCTTCAGTTAATAAGAGGACTACCACAAAAACTGCATCCATAAGAGGGATTCTAAGAGTTAAACCAAGTAACTGACACTCCTGTTTATGAACAGATCATGCAGTAAAGATCATACAGGCACTTGACAGACTTTATTCTGGGAACTAGTGCTTTTCATAAAAGTGATATTTAATCTTACACTTGCAAATTTGTACTGCAGATTCCCTGAAAACAGAGAGTGACACCGATTTGGCGCTCTGGATTCTAGAACATACGTACAGCTTGGTGCAATGTGCACTTTGGGCACTAGGTGGAAACAGAGCAATTAAAATTAGACCCATTATCAACCCTCCAACACAACAAATGAAAGAGCTTTTCTCAACATGACTTAGATCCCAGAAGGAAGAAAGAGCAGCTAAAATCCACTTCATTTTACTGGGGGGCTTCTATCATTCTCACTTCCTTCACACAAGAATAAGAGAAAATATTATCCTTTGTCTTCTAAAACTGATTTTTAATTTTTTTTGCTTTAAATTTTGGGGTACCTATATTCAGAGTGCTCAGATACATTTCTGTTGGCTGTTCTTCAAGTATTTCAGTGGAAATTAGTACCTGAATTCGACACATAGCAATCTCTCCTCTACTTCTATTGCAGTTCTGCAAAAATTTGTGTTGAACACATACTGCTGTTTTTGTCTGCTGTCATTTCCTTTTTATAGATTCTAAGCAAATAAAATAATGAAAACAGAAATGTAATGCTCTCTTTTTCCTTTGCTTATGCAACAAGAAAATCAGAGCTAGCAAAGTTACCCTCATTTTGCTCCTGTTATCACCCAGTTCTAGAAGCCTCTTTATTTTTTAAATTATTTTCATCTCAGGAAAGAGAACTGAAATGATATTTAGCTTTGGATGGTAGCCATATTTCATATGTCATGTTGCTTGTGGAAAATTTGGCTCCAGAAAAATCCCTATGCAGAATGCAACTGCAGCAAAAGCTCACAGAAATGAGGAGGAATTATGTGGCATTACACTGGAAATCACAAAGCAGTAGTGAGACACACAACAGCAGTGCTGGTCCAAGCATTCGTGTTCAGGGTGGGACATCCAGGCCTTCTCATCTTACTTCTAAGAAATGATCAGTGTAAGACCATTCATCTGAAGGGATATAGTCATGATTTATGCAGCCACAAAAGAGACTGACCTAGTCATCCCCTACCCTTTCAGTACTGTCTGCAGAGCTTGAAAGGTCTGGGTTAAGAAGCTGGCACAATGGCAAGGGACACCTCTGGTTTTATTTAGAGTTCATGACATGCTGTTTCATTTGCAATGCTACCCTGTTTGCCGCACCATTTTAACTTCTTCCAAGTTCTTCTGGTTTGTTTTTTTTTTAGCTAAAACACTGGTGATTACCAACAACCTGTTCAATTTCATTATGCATGTTTGCCCAAGTTCCACATCTATGCGCACTTTTTAACCTAGAAGAGGGCAGACAATTGTTGCAGGGCAACATCCAATCATACAACAGGTCAATTTTACAAACTGAAGTAGATTTCAGCTGCCTGAGGTGATTTAGTCAATTGGCTGAGGTGCCAGAGCAAGTATTCACACTAGTGGAATGCAAGTCAAAATCTGAACTGAACTTGAAACCTGTTGAAGCTTGGGGGTAACTAAGACTATTGTTCTAGATCCAAGTAAATATAACCTTCTCTCTATTGCAGAAATATATCCAGTAAGTTAGATTAAATTATTTCAAGCGTGTTTGCTGAACTCTGTAGGAACAAATGCTAAGCTAAACTCAGAGAGCTAATATCAGATATGTGCATAAAACCTACTGTCCACATTCCTGAAGGAAGTTTGTGCATATGTGCAAGGAAGGTTAGATAGGCCAAGATATAAATGCAATTATAAAGTAAAAACTTTGGTTGTGGAAAGGCTTTGAAGAATTCAGTGCCAGTTGTCATTAAATTAAACATATTGGTGGGATATTGTATATTTCCCTAGAGATTTTCGAAAATAGTTTTAAAAATAAATAAATGCCATAGGACAAGTCTAGTTTAGACCTTCATCCCTCCTGAGGTGGTCATCCCAATCCTTATAGTTATGGTCATCTTTTAGAGGAGAAGATACATGTTAAATGAAAATATACTTGCAATATAATAAAAGTGTCACTCATTCTTTGCTTACAGTTGAAAGGCAATGATTTCTTAAATAAAATACAGGAATTGTTAAACACATCCTTAAGAGGTTCTTGTGTACATTCAATACCATCTCTGCTTGAAATAGTGTCAGAAGATACTGGCATGTATTCAGTTGATCCTATGATTCCAACTCTGCTAAGTATTTAGAGAATGGATTTTGTATCAATGGGACTTTTTGGTAGTCTAGCTATATGATTGAACAGTTTCCTGATGGCAACTTAAAGAATTCACATATTGGTGCTGAAATAAGAAGAAAAAAGGTCTTTTCAGGACAATCAGAGCCCACATCACACATGGCAGGAGTACAGAGGAAATTCTACTTGCAAATTAAACAGAGGTAATATGGAAAACACTGCAAGTCAAGTACAGATGTTCTTTAAAAAAAAAAAAAAATCAAATAAATTCCCATTTTTAAGTTCCTCAGGTAAGCTTATTGCTACAACATGGACTTACCAATGTTGGCATTGAAGAGTGTAGCTCAGAAGAGCTTTCCGGATGCAAAAACTTCCACAAAGCGTTTGAAGACTTGACCTCTGAATAGAGGATGTCTGATGTGCCTCCAGTTACTCCTTCCAATGGCTAAAATCACTTTTCTACCAAGATTCAACTTTCAGGCTAAATCAGACTGCAAGTTTACCCCGCTGTTATCTACTTTTGCTGGCTGGCAGTTGCTGTTGGTGACTGGAAGTGTTACTAGGAGTGGTTTTGGCTCTGAATAGGATAGCTGTGAGTCAATGTGTGGGATAAATCCAGACATGCCCGGCTTTCCTCCTGCTCTGTAAACACAGTGATCTGATACAGAAATCTGACTTTGATGCACTTCAGATGCATTAAGTATATCTCTGCCTTTCTGACACATAAAGACTGTCTTCATACACAGCCCCAGTAGTCATGTGGCACAGGTTCTTTTTTGAGACACTCTAAATTGCAATGATTTCCTTGCCTACAAGGTCAAGCACGAGTGATAAGCATCAAGAGTGAGATCCTGGCTGCTGTAAAGCCAAGAGAAAAATCCCATCGATTTTAACAGAATAATGGCATTGCTTCAAGACAGTGAAGATCACTTTGGAGGAAACTTCCCACAGAACCCATTTTTTTCCTCTCTGTTGTACTGTTCTGGCTATTTCTTCAAATCTTCTCCATCTAGAGACAGTCTTTTCTACCAGAAAGCCCCTCATGACACATTTCCCTGTCCTATTTCCACTCTGTCCTCAAATAGGCTGCCTTTATGTTCTAGTTTGTTTTGATTGAGTTAAATTCCAGCTAGTACTGCAATCTGAAACATTTACATGCTTTTTTTTTTTTCCCTGGATGAATAGCTGTGTTAAAGCAAGAGTCATTCAACTGAGTTAATTAGAGTGTGTCTTTGTGCTACATATCAGGATGATAATAATTGCTTTCCTGGGTTTAATATCACACATATCACACAAGACTTGGCAGAATATCTTCTGCAGACAGACTGGATTTTAAGCAGATGACCAGCAGTATGCTGTATTAATTCACTGAAACTTCTAATTGACACAGTAAAAATAGAATTGCATATATGAAATGTTAAAGGAACGTATTCAATAGGCAAACTGCTACTGTGCTTTTGCAGGAGAGGATATCAGGAATTTGTGTTTCAAATGTTTAGAAATAAACTGGTCATAGACAGGAACAGACATACTTGGCCATATTCTTTGCAGTCTTTGCCTAATCCTGCTATCTCCAGTAAGCTGAACAAACAGTCATGAACACAGTTTTCAAAATGCTTGTTTAGAAAATTCAAGGAGAAATGAAGACAGAAAGAAATCAGAAGACTGACTCCAGTGAAGTCAGGATTTCTCCATGAGTGGCTACTTAGATCACCTACTTATCCCCTTATGAATCTGTGCATTTTTGTCCCTATAATATTTTGGAATAACTGTCATGAAAGAGAGCACTCTGATCTTTCCTCTGACATCCTGTAAAGGCCATTGACATCTGCAAAGGCCACTGAACTGCTTTGAATTTTGTTTATATTAGAATTCATTTTTTTAAGATAAAGTGGATAATAAAATTTATCAGAAAGTGACATTTATCACAGATAATAGAGTACTGGATCCTTGCAGTGATGCTAAATCTGCAAGCCAGGTATTTGCAGAATCCATATACAGGCCCTAGCAAAATTTGCTCATTACTCAAGTTAGGCCATCAAACTGGCAGGGCATGAAAGAATTCTCAAATGTTTCTCAGATCATATTCCATCATTCTTTAACACTGTAAAATTTATTTGCTATTGGATCTTTGAGTAAACATCTATAGAGTAATCTCTCCCATAGTTGTCAAAAAGTTTGACAGCACTTGATTAAAATGTAAGCATCTTAGATGCGGAGCTGCTTGTAAGACAATTTTAGAATTTGAAGTCTTATCTGAAGCCAAAAGTGGTTTATCTATGTGGCTTACTTGGCTTTTGGATTCTGGTCTTCATCTTTACAACTAAAATGTACTGAAAGTAATTCATTATGAGCTCTCTAAACACAGGTGCGCACATGCATGAACATACTTGTGTTGAATTCAGTCTCTACATCAAATATCTCTTAGGTTATTTAAATAGACTAATGGACTGAATGACTTTATTATTAATGAGCCTTGTATATCATAAACTATAATGATATTATACAACAAATTAGACGACTATCTGACAATACTCAGTGAATAGTACTGAAAATACCACTTATACAATATTAGGTTGACACAATCCTTTCCTATGGAACTAGTTCATAACTAAAAATTTCTTAGAATATTTAGCCTACGTGATCATAAAATCACGGTGAATCTGAATCATTAAGTAGCAGCCCTAACAGTATTTTAATAAGACGAGAGTGTATTTAATGTCAGTTAACGATGAGCGTAACTCTAAAAACGTACACTGTCTGTGAGTTTGTGTTTCTTGGGTGGTAATGCAGGACATGTTAATTTAATAATGTCAGTCCTCTGTCACCCCATCAAAACCTTTGATTCAGTGCCCCTTGCAAAATGGCAGAAGTTCAAGAGCATATCAAGGAGCGGAGAGCTTAAAGCACACACAGTGACTTACAAATATTATCATGCACTCAGAATAATTGCTACTAAAAAAGGCCAGGTGCTATCAAGCAGCATTTTAATCTTAATTTGGAGTAACCACAGTGTATTAAGCCCCTCTCTGCAGTTTCTAACTGGAGATATTTAAAAATATTTTCCTTTCCAGCTGGAATGAAGGGAGCTATTGAAGAATTCTCATTGGCTGGTGTTACCTCAAAGTATTAAGGAAATCACAACAGATTTTCAGTTACAAGTAGGTACAACTCCTCTTTCATTGTTTTATTGAGGTTAATTCATTTAGATTGTTTTTAGATTAACAATCTAAAACAGAGTTGGATTTTGACTGATAACGCATCTTCTCATAGCTGTGCTTTAAATAGAAGCCTATTTGGCACATGAAAAAGGAAATCTTGTCTTACTACACACAATATATAGAACTGTGACATGCATTTAAGAATTCAGTTCATGGCATTTTGTGTTAACCTACTGTACTCTGCCTTCCATGACTCTAAAAAATGAAGTCAAATTATAAAAATGCATATTATATGTAAGTTGAAATAGACTGCTTTTGGTCTTGAATAAAGAAATCACAAAATGAAGTAGTGCATTATAATGCAGTATGGACACATGAAACTTTAACAGAAAAAAACTGAAAACTCCCAGGAGGTGCGATTGTTTCTTTCATAGAAGGTAGCTCAGCAACAAATGCCAATATCTGTTCTTCAGAATTGAAATGACACATCCTAAACTATTCCAAGACAGAAGGGGTGAATGCCAGTCTTAAAGACAGCAAAAAATTCCTGTAAAATCTGCTGTGAACAAAGGCAGGCCTGGTAGCTAAACCAGAAGGAAATAAAATGTAATTACTTCAACTGTTCTCACGGGGTCTTGCTCAGAGTCATAACAACGAGAATTAAAGCTGTGCATCACTCTTCTCATTAATTAACCTGTTTCTTCCTACAGGTGTGATGTAAGAAAAAATAAATTACGGAGACATACGCTGTCTTCAGGAGGACTGTCACCAGGTCTCTGAGCTTCATTGTGCAGAGAGGAGACTTGGGAGAGCCCCTTATTGATGAAGTAGCAGGGAGCAATGCCTGTCTCTTGCTTTGCCAGAGCAGAGCGTGCAGGCTAGCAGACAAAGGAGTCAGCTGGTCACTCCAGCTTCGCAGAACCGGTGATCTCACCCTCTCCTCCCACTACTACAGACTGAAGAGCTGCTACACTTTGACTGATTGTTTTTATTTTATTACCTACTCTCCTGACATATAAGAGAAGTTAATGCCCAATTCTTGATCACTTAAATTAATTTGGAATTATTAGACACGAGCCAGCTGATGATGACAGTGCTTGGGATTTTCTTCTCCCTATATAAAAACACTGCTGGTCAGTTACATCAGCACTTTTTAGCAAGGCATTAATAAATCATGTGGAGATTACTGATACTGATGATTACTCACAAGCAATACTTGAGAGCTCAAGTTCCTGAAAAGAACCAGGTGCCTAAAACATGTATTTCAATGATTATTTGTGTATTAAGAATGTCTGCCTTATCTGTACTGATGATATGAAATTAATTAATGATTTATAGAAATGCTGTGGAAATGCTTTGCTTGATTCAATGTTATGTTTGTATAAAAGTAGAACGAGTGTGAATGGAATCTGATTAATTTTGAGAATTTTTTTCTTATGAACAGATGCCTAGGTTTATTCATTGTCATTTAAATTGTCGTTTAAATTTGTTGTTTAAATTTGTCTCATGAGTAATAAAAAATACTGGAAAAAATGCTGCTTCTCACTGTCATGGAAAATAGCAGCATTATTTTAATGGCTGGACTGATTATCTACAGAACTGAAATGGATGATGAAAAAAGTCTACATACACAAAATCTGTACAAGGAATTTGTGGTAGAACAAAAATTGGGAGTGTCTGTTGACTAAACTATTTCAGAACTGTGTCACCTGACCTACCTTGTTATTTTGCACACTGGCAAACTGCTGAAAAAAACCAAACCCATTTAATATAGTTTGGCTCTTGTGATTCTTCCTTGCTTTGTGGTGTTATATCCATCCCTGGATGTTCTGCAACCCTGCTTTTCTATTTCTTTAAACAAAAGCTGCTGCTTTGATCATCTCTAGCATGTGCCAAGAAACAAGACAGATGCTCCAAGGGTGCAGTTGTGCACACTCAGAAGGAAGAATTTTTGGAGAAAAAATTATCTCTGCACTTGAGATTCAAGCAAGGATTTACTCTTCCTTTGGTTATTCTCCTGCTGCAGGCAAAGTGCAACAACCTCTGTGAATGGCCAGGAGATACCAGCATTTCACAGCAGCAGTGAATGACAGCTTGGGCTGCATTGCCTGGATTTGCAAACACAGGAAACCATCTACAAACAGTTCTCAGGAATTCAAAATGTGCAATGAAACATGTGGCAACACTGGATGATTAATAAACACATCACAGCTAGAAAATGGTTACACAACAAAGTGCTAAAACAGCCAGCTTAACAGAAGGATACACTATAGATTGCTTTTGCTTTTAAAATGAAGGCAAGGCAAGGCAAGGCAAGGGAAAAAAAAAATAAAACAAAAGGGAGAGGGATGGTGGAAAGGCTTTATATTTGATTTTATATATTCGTATCTATATATTTTTATATAAATTTATTTTAAAAAAAACTCCCGATGAACTGCATGAATAAATACGAAGTTTATATCAGAGCATCACAGAAGTTCTACAAAAGAGCCTTTACAATTGACCTATTCTGAGTTTCTTTTTCTTTCAACAGTTTTTGCTGTAGTAGAAATCTGTGCTCCACTTCCTTTCCATCCCCTAAAGGTTTTCTGGCATAACCACCAGGACTGTGTTAACAATTCAGAATGGCTCGGTCAGGTTCTTCTGCCAGATCAAACCCAACTGTTCCAAACCAAGCAGGAACTCAATGGTTTCAGTTAGACACTTCAAATATGTCCTTCTGAAAATAAACATTATCCCTTATTTCCTGTGACCAGACAAGAAGAGCCACATCTCAAAAGAGTCGTGAAATGTCTAAGATACCAAAATAGTGATGTTTATTGGTCAAAGTAAATCCCCTGTAAATTATTATCTAGGGTTAATTGTTTGAATACCAGAAATAACATTTATTGATACACACATTTTGCCGTTACTTTTTTGTACCAATGAAATTACTGTCTCCATTGACCAGGTATGCAATGTCTCTCAGAAAGGAACAAAATGAAAAATAAGCCCATTCACTTTTTAATAGGATTCTGTCATCCTTTCTTCTAAATCTCAGAGGTATTTATGCTTATACAAGAGTCAGTTACAGTTCATCATGTTGCTCCAGCTCTACATTTGTAGCAGCACAATGCCATTAGTCATTCCCAGAACCATAGCTATTAGAGATTGAAGTAACCTTTTACTGTCATCACATCTTAGCCTGATTCCTACTATCCATGGCAACAGACTAATGTCAAACACACAATTATGACTTCACTGCAAAATGTACCAAGGGAGAAGCTGATTTCCACTTTTAAGCTAAATTTCAGAAGTCAGAGGCCTAGCTTTTGCCATCCAAATCAATGAAAGTTATTTGTATTCTATTTGCAAGTTGTTCAACAGTCAAGGTATTTCTAACCACCCACCTTGCAATGGTACCAAAATAAAAATTTGATTGTTTATTTTGGGCAGAGAAAGGAAAATTAAAATGGCCACATCATGCAGAAAATGGTGTTTGATCCAGTAATCTTTCAAATAAAGGACATCTTTTTAATAAAGCAGGGTGGACATGGTTTACCTGTCTTCCTTACCCCCCAATCAAAGCATGAAGGCTCCTGTATTGCCAGGATGGACTATTGACAGGTCTATATCCATTTTATATAACGCAGAGACCAGTGAAAAGCAGTTCTCAGTTGTGTCCCCCACCCCTCTGAAGGAACCACTCTGCTCCATCAGACTGAAATAGCAGGTCTGCAATACAAGGCAGGCATTGCACTTCACTGAAATTCACTGGTGAGTTTGCTTGGTATAAACATAGTACCTTAACATAATAAAAACAATAGTCAAGCCTCCTTTATCTGTGGTTAAAGACATTCCTACAGCAAAATTATTTCGCTTGCAGGAGTTTGAACTCCAAGAGTAATCACATCAAGAGCATTTATCAAGAACTGGGATGTGCAACTCAGTTTTGTAGCTGGACCTCTCTCTCTAATAGGATTTAAAGGACATTTCAGAAAGAATTAAAACCCTCACAATTATTGTAGGAGGTTAGAGTCCAATGACATCTCACCTCTGATGTAAACCCACGGGCTATTGCAGCTAGAGACCTATGGTAATAGAGCGTTAGGTAAGAGCAAAGTGCTTAAAAATGTGCTCAGACTAGGACATGTGTGAAAGGGAAATTATTTTGTAATGAAGAAGATTCATTTCCCACTGGCATTTCAGCAATCAAACAGAACAGAAGAGATACATTCTTAGTTTTTAATTTCCCTCTATTCAGACAAATTCATACTGAAATAAAAAAAATACACTGAATTAGATAATTTCCCTTCAAAAGGACTGAACAGGACTACATAAGGGCTTACTTAAGGAATTGGATCAGAGCTTTGTAAAATGCAATGTTGGGAAACTGAGCATCTGTGGTTTTATATTTCAGGGATGATGCAAGGTTCTTCAACCTTTAAATTACAGCTTGTGCAAGCAGTACTCTGTTATTTAACAAATTTGCAGATGTGTCCATCTCCAAGGTAATGGGCATTGCATTTCTGTCATTCAAAAGGCTGAGATTCAAAATTAATCAAGGAATGAATAAATCCAATCCTCTCCTTCTCTAAAATGTTCTAAACACTACTTGGAGGCATTATAGCAGAGGTAATAATAGATTTGTATACAGATACTCTGTAAAGAGTTCACAGATAAAAGTGAGAATTTTTCATCTCTATTTTAGAAGCAAAAGACATGAGAGAACTTTACTTGAACCAGTTATTCAGGCAACCACTGCCAAAGCTTAGTCCAAGGTCTAAGCCTTGCTATTCCACTCCTCCCTATCTGCCCATCCCCTGAAAAAATCCAATATGAGAGGAGGGAGGGAGGGAAGGAGGGAAGGAGGGAAGGCAGGAAGGCAAGAAAGCAGGCAGTCAGGAAGGAAGGAAGGAAGGAAGGAAGGAAGGAAGGAAGGAAGGAAGGAAGGATGATTGGGTTCTGGAAAGTTGGAATTGATATATTTGTTGACAAGGTTAATAGGTATTTTTCTTTGTTGAACATAAATTGCTGTATAGGTTTATGATTAATAATACCTGCAGTGATGCAAGCTAAAATAACAGTTATTTCTCAGAAATAAAAGCTGAGTTCAATGAAAGGACATAATGTTACATGTGTACAACCACTGGGAAACACCGACTGGCATTTTCCCTTTTGACCTTACATGACAGTATTCCATTCCAATGGAAAACATTGCCAAGTCTCAGCTCAGCATAAAAACAACACTGAGGAAAATACTCTGTAGCAAACAGAACTAAAAACTGTTCCAATAAAAAAAGGGTCACACTTGAAGCCAGCAGCATTTCTGAAAGCCTGTTTATTCTGTTGCTTGAAATCTGACAGGCCCATGATGAATTAAATGTACCAAAATTAAAAGAAGTGTTTGGGGTAAACTACAAATGCTTTGTTTTCTTTTTCACACTAGGACTCAGCTGACTTACATACCTCATCACAAGATGCAAGGATGTGGCAACTCTGCCTTTCTTGCTGTGTGCAAAAAGTTAAAAAAAAAAAAGGCTATGATAAAATTAGAAACAAATCTTGAAAGCTTAATATTATACAAGATATTCTGCAATACAGGAAAAGATTTTTTTTTCTTTTACACTTCAGTTTCATGATTTGGAGATTGTGACTGTCAGTTTACAGAAATAAATCTCAGAGAGTCAGATTTGAGTGGGACTTAAGTAAAGTGGCACCTCTTAAGGATCTTTTTGCATTGGGTTAGAAATATCAGGCTGTTAACCTGCTCTTTCTGAAATAAAGGAAATAATATCTTTTACTAGGAAACATGTAAGATTTTGCCAGATTTTCAAAGGTATTAGTTGAAATGAATCTTCTAAAAATTAACCTCTCTGCTGTGCTGTTTTCCCTTCTGAATAAAAATGTTCACACTCTGACCCCTGAGAAATTTTTGATTTCCCAAACAGGACAGACAATAAAGCCACTATGTGTAAAAAGAAGCAACACTGTCCCTGTACAACAAAAACCAGACTTCTCACCCTTTTCCACAGACAGGACAAGGATACTGGACACATATTTCTTGAGGGGTCCCCTTCTCACTTTTACTGCCACTTCCAGGGCTGGGAGGAAAGAGATGAAGGTTCCCCACATGTAGGTGCCCCACCAGCTTCAGAGGATCCAGAAAGAGATCCAGGAAGATCTTAAAAAGAAATGCACCTGGTTATGTCTGGATTGGCAGACTGATCCTGATATTGTGATTTTGCCTTCTCTATTGTTGAAGAAGTAAAACAGTCCCCGGTATGGTTCAGGCCCTGACCAGTTCCCAAACAAATCCTCAGCATAGGTCCAAAGAGTTAGAAAAAGCCATGCACTATTTCCCAATAGATAGCTGGGGTGTAGCAAACTTGTTTATGAGACTACAGTCGTAAGAACAAGACTAGTCCATGCCAGCTGGCCAGAGAGGATTGAAGTGTGGATCCTGGCACTGCTAAATATGCAATATACCCTTGTATCCCATGTGTTGATGAGACAAAAGTTGTGTTGTTTACTACTAGGAATGGGGTGAAATCAGTATGACTCCTAACATTAATAACACTTGTGGGAGGGTCAAGAGACCTGGAGAGGTGAAAAAACATTTTATATCCTATAAGGCAGTAATATTGATTTGAGTAGGGATGAAAACAGAGGGAGGGAATGGATGTGCTGTTCAGAGGAGAGAGGGGAAATAGGTTCCTCCCAGCACATTTTTGACATTAAAAGTCCAATGACTGTTTGGTTTTGGTTTTTTATTCCTCAGTGTTTGCAGATTTGTTCAATATTTTCAAGATTCAAGATTTTTTTATGTTCCTTTGTACCTTGGTACACTGTATTTCATGGCTATGGGAGCTGTTGGCATTACAGCAAACCAAGATGGGCTTTCTGTGTCATGGGCTTTTGTTATAAATTCAAAATGCTGAGTAAACTCCCTCAAATTTGCCAATATTTTAGACAAACTATTGTGAGGTATAAAAGGCTAATCAAGCTGAATGGAAAGGAGCAAGTGCACATCTACTAAATCACCACTCTTTATAATCTTTTCAAATGGATTTTCTATCTGTAGACAAAGCTTACCATCAAGTTTAGTAGCAAAAATAAGCCCTCTTTATTAATTTGAATGTGCTGGTAATGTTCACTGCCTCTGCAGTAAGAAGTCAGATAAAATCCCCAGCAGTCAGGCTGACAAATTTTAATAATTGCTTTGGGTTGCAGAAGGGAGTGGTAATTTTATATCATTACCACTTTTTGAGATTATCCAGTTGGCCAGGTAAAAACCTGTTTCCATCACCTTCAAAATTACTTTGAAATAAATAAAGATTATTTCAATTTCACTTGTAAATGAAAAAAAGAAAAGTCATTTAGACTCACTAGGTTTAACTTCATTTCCTTTATCATTCTTACCATAACTAAGTCAAAAAAGGATATTAAACACTGCCCCTTCTTTTGAAATTCATTAAGATAGATTAAATGCTAGCTTTTGACTATTTCATTTAATTAGAAGATAAATTTAGTTTTGGTACACTGAATCACTAAAGCATATTAACAGCCCTTTCAGTTAGGTGTTAATTTAAGCCCTAAACTGGCAAAGATTTTGCATGTCCCTGAGCCCAAACTGAGGTGGATATTTTTCTTTTACATAGAGCAAGTTAAATTGAATGTTGATTTTATCTGACATATACTTTCACTGAAGTTTCATTTCCTGCATGGACCTGTTCTGCAATGGCATTTCGCTGATAAATAACATGCTAGATTCTAATGAAAGGCAGAAGATCATCTTACAGCATTTCTTACTGCCTTATGAAATAATTGTTTCACCCATTACCTCCTCACCACATCTTCATTAAAATGCCACACCCATATAAAAACTAAAAACTCATGACAACAACATACAGAATACACAAATCTAAGGAATGTAGGGGCCCCCATAAAGAATATACAGATTTAAGAAATGTAGGGGCTCCCAAGCAAATTTTGTTTCCAGCAAGAGTCACGAGAAATGGACAATTTAGTAGAGGTATCTTGAATGTTGTGTTAAGATGGTCAGAGGAGAGAAAAGTCTGTGTCCTAATTTGCCGGTGCCACTTGACGTGGCATCTGCTGTCTAGGTGGCAGCACTGCTTTTGAACTCAACTCTGCAGGAATGTCTTCCCACTGCAGCACAGAGCAGAGCTAACCATGACAAGGCTAAATCAGCTAATGATTTCACACCACAGGAAGCCAAGTTGTGGAATGACGACAGACTACAATGTGCCAAGTGCCACAGACCCACCAGAGATGTGCATGTGAAGCGAATGATGAACAGAGACATCCTTCAAAACTCATCAGTTTTCTTTCTGCCTAAAAGGGCCTGGGGTAGAAGCAGTTTTGGGGCCGAGTATGTGGTTCTGTATCCAACACTGCAACAGCAAATCTACTCTATGCTCCCTACCTCCAAAATCACATAGGGTCACCGATCACCTTCTTGTTTGGTTTTAATTTGCTTTATGAGGATTGACTTTGCGTACATATCCCAAGCGTCATACCAACTGTAACCTGAGACCTTCCATCTGCTTCGCCCGCACAAAGACCCAAATCTAGTATTTGACCAAAAATAAGACAAACTGCAACAAAGTGAGGTTCCATAAAAGTAGTAAATGAACTTTGTAATTTTTCTTTATGTACCCCCAGAAGCAAAGATGATGAAGGTGTTACCCACTCCGCGTCAAATTATACAAATACTGGAGCACTCACCAGGACCTGGGACATATTCCACCTTTTCTCCTGAACCTGATGGAGACCGAAATCCATATCTCCCTTCTCTGAAAAAGTAACCTAACCAGGGGGCTATGAGTCATGCAGAGAAGCGAACAAGTAGCAACATTGTATAGTGGCACAGCTCCAGAAACAGAAGGAAAGAGCACCTGAAACCAAAGTAGACTGGCAGAGAAAGGATTTATCTAGGACATGGAGAATCTAGGGTTGAGCTCTTCAGCAGAGTAGTGATCTGAATCTTTTTTCAGTGCTCGAGCATGTGATGAAATTATATTTACAGAAAAAAAAAAAAAAAGCAAAGGGAACAACTCCATGTTATTATTTCAACCTTTAAAATTAAGAGTGTGCCCCCCCTGAAAGAAAAAGGTATGTCTTCAGTTGGAGACTTTTAGTAATACTTCACAGGTAGAAAAAGGATTTGTGAAAAGAAGCAAGGCACAAAAAGACTCATAGACCACACACTGTGCCAGTTCAGATGCTGTACTTGGCCTGGTGGTGCCATAGCATGAAGTGCCAGTCAGTCTGGCTTTAAATGCTAGCTCAGGGCAGAGAACCACTCAGGAAAGTAATGGAAAACCTACACCACCTCGGTTGCCAAGGCAGAGACCTTTGCACAGCTGCAAAGGCATCAAGGAACTCTTGAACTGCAGTGCACTGAGGGAAGTTTTAGTCTATCCTTTGCTTTCTCCTCCCTCCTACATTTCCTTCAGCCAAGGCACAAAGAAGGTGCAGAGCCTTGTTCTTGGCCTCAAATCTAACTTGGTGAGCCTTCTGGTGAGCACTCAGGGAACTAGTTCCACCCACAATGCATGCTGACACTGCTCACCACTCAGTTCATGTATTTTCTTATCTAATTTCATCCTAGAAATTCTGCCTTTTAAAGCACACGTATAATGTCCCTGGATAATAAAATCAGGAATATTACCAGCTATTTTTTTTATACTGATATTAAAAAGGCATGTCCTGGGTCTGAATCTTATTAAATGATATCTCTGTAAGTTTGGTATTTACATTCTATAGGCACATGGGGAAACACTGTAAATATTTATAGTACTCTGGATGAGGAGACTTGAAAATTAGCAGAAAGAAGGTTTCCATACTGTAGTGAAGACTGTGAACATTTGCTTTCCTAGATGAGATGTGCCTATTTTCACTCTGAAGGCTTGGCAGGTGGTAAGACTGAGTTACAGCACCTGGCAAAGTCGAGCTCTGGGTACATCTGAGCTCTCAGTTGGGCCTGCCCCTGTTGCCCACGTGCGCGTGCTGGATCCTTCATGGAGCAACTTGGTATCCACCCAGCTAAAACCTGGAACTGACTCAATGATAAAACCATCTCAGGGCCTGCTCCAATAAGCTTTATGGGTGGAAGCAAGCCAGCTCCCATCACCTCCACCTGGCCCAGCCTTCAAACCCCTTCCTAGCAGGCAGTGAGCTGTCATAATACATAACTCCTTATGCAAACACACCCTTGGCATCCTGCACAAACACACCAGTGTTTAAGATGCCTGGGAATAAGTGGCTGCAAGGGATTGCTGCTGCATCTGTGATATCCGATTGCTATAGACAGGGCCAGGCTGTTTGAGGGGGAGTGCAGCAAGTTGCAGAACACAACTCCCTGATTGGAGAAGTGGGAATCCATCCCTAGAGCAGGTGATGAGACCAGCATAGACACAATCATCCTTTCCCTGCTGGATCCTTTCAGACAGAGGTTGTGTGCAAGCCAAACCCAGTGAAGCTGCAACCAAGAAGAGTCTGGTGATGCCAACTACTGAAGCTTATTTGAAGCTCGTTTCCTGCTAAATCTCAGCTTGAGAACTAGTATCAGCCAATCATGCACTGAACACCCTACTTAATTTACTTACTTGTCTGTTTTTTGGGGGGGTGTTGTCTGTTTTTATTTTAATCACTGATAGAGACTGTGCTGAATGCTGTAGATCAGGTTTGGTTAACCAGCATTGCCCCAGGGCTCTGTGCTGTGTACAGATTCCTGCACGCACAGCCTACTTTTTCTTGTTTGGTGACTCCTCCTTGATTCATTGCCCACTTTCACCCCAATGCCTATTTCTGTTTTCCTTCCTTCTTGTGGTTTGTCCGAATGCCTTATTATCTGCATTTTCTAGGATCTGACAACTACTTTGTTATTTTTATCTACTTTTATTTTTAATTTTTACAGATTTAATTTTTTTTTTAAATTTTCTTTATGTCAGCTCTGTGATTACCTGCAACACCCTATTGCATAAGAACACAAACACATAGTTCAGGGGTTGGGGATTATTTTTGATAATTAACAACTATGATTAGATGATAACACTGAACTACAGAGGACTAGTAGACATCATCTACATTAATAAATTGCTCAAAAGTGGCAGTCTTTGTAGTTTCATGAGTTATTTTTCAAATTAAGTGACAGAATTTATTGCAAATTGCTTTTGGAATAAATATTTGAAACAATAACCGATAGTTATTGAAGTAGTTTATTTAAATCCACATAAGAACTATGCTACTTTGTTCTCTTTACCCAGTAGTTTTTTCCAGCAAGCTTTTATCTTTGGGAGTTTTTCTCCACTCATAGAACCAATTCAGTCCCTGACTTAGGTATTGCCCACCATATTTCTTTGTTCTACAGACATCTGTCTCAAAATCTGGTGACCTCATAATACTTAATAAAAACTTTTCTTCTTATATTTATTATTAAATATTTTTCTATAACTGGGGATTTTTTAAAATTTTTTTTCACCAATTAGAATTATCAAAAAGAAGTGGATTTAGAACTTAAGCATTCAATGGATATTTTAATATCTATATTCTAAACTTGTCCTCTAATCTATTTTACAAAGCCCATTTATTGATGGTTTCTTATCCAGTGGTGGTCAAATTACCTGAGATTCTTCTACAAGAAAATTATTTGTTACTAAATCTTTCTTACTCTAAGTGTATTATAATCAGTCTACTGCAACTTCTTTCATTCCTCATCCATTTCTTCTTTCTCAAGACAACTTCTTAGCCAAGCCTTACTTTCACTTCACATTTCACCAATACTGCACATGCCCCTATTACTCTTTCCACCTTGCCCTGTCTCCTTGTACTTATATTGTCTGGTCAACAAAAATCCCTGGAGTGGCAGAAAGCTCTTGCTGACCTCCTGTTTTGGTGGGTTCAAAATTAGGCATGAGCCACACATGAGCCAGCAGTGTACCTTAGCAAAAGATGCCAAAGGCGGCTGATATCATCCAGAACTGTATTAACAGGAGAAAAGCCAGCATTTCTTAGGTCACTTGATTAATACTGTGCCCAGCTTTAGGCCTTCAGTACAGGAGGCAGCAACAAACAGGGGTAAGTTCAGCAGGGACAGCCAGGATGATTGTGGCCAGACCATTTG
Organism: Pardalotus punctatus; assembly: GCA_013400915.1. Classification (NCBI taxonomy): domain Eukaryota; kingdom Metazoa; phylum Chordata; class Aves; order Passeriformes; family Pardalotidae; genus Pardalotus; species Pardalotus punctatus. Next base: position 92,953 of record VZTX01028458.1, on the reverse strand, counting down.
TCCCGTGAAGAGAGGCTGTGGGACTGAGGCTCGTTCAGTCAGGAGAAGAGATGGCTCTGGAGGGACATGACAGAAGCCCACAGTACCTGCAGGAATGTCAGCAAGGAGATGGAGCCGTGTGTTTCACAGTGGTGAGAGGTGTGAGGCTGAGAGGCAGCAGGCACAAATTAATACAGGAGTGCTTCAGAGGGGATATGAGGAAAACCTTCCCTCCCACAAGTGCTGTCAGGAAGAGCAGGTTGTGCAGACAGGTTATGCCATCTGCATTCATGGAAGAGATGACAGGATAAATCCCTGAGCATCCTGGTCTGACCTCAGAGCTGGTCATGGTTTAAACGGGAGGTTGGGCTAGACCTCCCAAGGTCCCTCCTATCTGCATTATACTGTAATTCTCTGGTTACAAGGATTGCCCACAGAGCAGTATTAAGTATCACATAATAGAATTCTCATAGATCTTCTTATTAAAGCTGTTCAGATTTAACATTTACCTGGTTAGTGCAAAGACTGAATTTCATCACTTGTAACAATCATAGCTGATGGGGAGATCATTTTATATACTCTTTGCTACTGTGTAGAGACACTGGAGCACAGTCATGCTCTTGTTCTTTGCCTTCTGTCTCCTAGCAACTCCATCTGCTGCCTTATTTTGAATGTTGGAAGTACAAGTCAGACCTATTTTTTTAGTTGGGGAAAAGCTGCTCCTTCCCTGATTCCAACATAGCTTAACACAGTTTTATATTTAAGATACTGGAATGCCTTTTGCACAAGTAAAGAAGATTTCATCCTGCACTCTGTCATGACAAGAGTCTCTTTTTCACAGATCTAGGCCACTTCTTTACCCATGGGTTCTTGACCACATAGGAATTTCAGTGAGTATTAGTATTGCCAGTTGTCTGCAAAAATCATTAATCCACCTTTGGTTTGAGGGAATGATTCTGTTGGTTTTTGTTATTGGTTATTGTTTGGTCTTTCACAAGCTATAATTAGACATTCTCTGGCATCCATATTTCACACAAATCTCTATTACTCATTCCCTGGCACATGACATATTTCCTTGCCAATATTTGTGGAGCACGCTGTGAACTGAGTGGCACTGAGAAGTACGTAATGAAAGTGCTTATCCTGTACATGCCTGTCAGTTATACACCCGTTAAATTTAACTCATCCAGCTCCACCGTGATATTTTTATCCTTGACTACAAGTGATTAACCATCACAGCAACATAATCTCTTATCCATCCAATGGATAAAACAAGACGCTATCTAGTGATGACTAGAAAAAAGGAGGGAAAAATCAACCTACACATGGAGGATGTGAAAGTGCCTCAAGAGAGCACCAAAATATTGCAAAACATCTCACCTTTCTTAAACATTTGATTATTTATACACAGAGGACTGACTTTTATCAACAAAGTAACAGACTGAAACCTAAGCCTTCTTTGTAGTCTAGAGAAAAATCATGATGACTTTAATGTATTTTCAATAGAATTCGAGCTGAACCTTTTGTTTTAGAGGTCTCTGATTCCTTAGTCTGAGTTTTCCCCTCTTCAATAGTTTCATTCCTTTACATAGTTGAAACTTTTGTTAGTCACCTCTCCAAAGCTCCCTCACTAATCTTTGCAACCACTTCAGGCATCGCCTTTTCTGATATCAGGAAAGAAAAATTGCTGGGCTGCTCATTTCTGGAGTGGAGTTTGTGCTCAAAACTTGACAAGGGGAATTGAGTGGGAAAAATTTGTCTGTGCTTATTGCATTAAGGTTAGGTTGTACCCTGAAACAGAATCTGAAACAGGAAAGCAACAAGTGCAAAGGCTACAAAGTATCTTTTTGTGAACATTCAAATGAATCTTCACCTTTATAAATCATCATTCCTTGGACTCTCTCTTTTGAGCTATAGGACTGAGTTGTGACACTGAAGCCGAATTGGTGTAGTGATTGTAGCAGTTTTAGGAGAATAGATTGAAAGAAAATGCAATCATCAAAGTACATAAAAATATAAGAACCTCCCCTTATACAACATACAGATTGTTTAGCTGTAGTACAGCCAGATTATTTATTTTGACTCCTTTATATATGACTCTTTATATGGAAGGGTGAGTTTCAAGAAAACCCACATAGCAATGGTGTCCAGGATTTTAATTTTTAAAACATTCCTAAGCAATAGCTAATGGTCCATGGTTAAACTATACAGGTGGTCATTGGGTTGGTATATAGAAGTTGTCATCAGCTATAAAACCCCACCTCATTCCAAAATTCCCATGTGGAAACAAAGTCGAATGTAGCCCAGCAGCCCTTTTGTCTTCCTGGAATCTGTTGAGGCCGTCATGAACAGAACCAAGAATCAGCCAATTTTAACAGAGCAAAGTTATGACGATGAGTTTATCCTCCCAAATGTTTTGCCCATGACACAGTAGCAGATAGAAAACAAACATGGAACACACTGGCTGTTTGTGTTTATTTCTTTTGTAGTTGCCCCTGGCAACAACAAAATTAACATGTTAAAAAGTATAATAAAATAAATATTGATTTTAATTGACAAAGAAGATATAGTTTTGAAAATTTACTAAAAAAATAGCTGGAAAGAAAAGAAATAAAAATTATCTTTTTAAGATTTCTATTTTAATTTGCACAGCTGCAGTCTTCTATCATAGTGAACTAAAAGAACAGTAAATACCAGGCAGCTGACACTTAAATCATATATGTCTTCTAGTTTTAAGCTCAGCATCTGCTGCATCATTTCTCAGATTTCACAGTGGCTAGGAAGAGAGACCAAGGATAAGAAAAATGCATCTTTTCAGCTGAAAGCATGTATTTTCCAATGACAAAGAACTATAGGCCATTATCCATTGCTATTACACAGTAGAGGGGCACTCTGAAAGTCTCATTTTAATTTAAAGAAAAATCTGTCTCTATGATAGCAATTTGAGGGGAAAGGATTGTTACAGGAAAAAGAAACTTGAAGCAAACATGTCAAATTTTCATGTTCAGGGAAAATGAACATGCCCATTTTTCCAAAAGACGTAATGTTGCAGTGCAGACAAGCTGTTTCTAAAGGGGGATAACACCTTCAGGTACCTCCAGAAACCAGCTCAGGGAACTGGCTGTCTTTTGTATTCTGCACTGGTTTTCAGTGCCAGAGCAGAGTTCTGATTTCAAGGATTTCCTCCTTAAATTAAAGGGCCAGATTCTTCTCTTACACTTATGGAAATTAGGGGAGAAAGACAGTAGAGTAAAACCAGCATTGAAGCAAGGAAAGGATAAGAGGCGAGAGCTTGAATATCACTTTATTTATCACCCTTTCATTTAAATGAATTAGAGTTAATTAGCCCAGCTTGTAGCAAAATTAAGATATTCCATGCATATCCTATTTGGTCTTTCTATTATCTTTCCCCACATTTTCTCTGTATTTGTCAGAGCTTCCATAAAGGAGCATATTAGATGCATTTGGCCCACATCATTAGCAAAATCAATATGTTTTAGTAAGGAATCAGATCAAAATACTGTAGTTCAAAAGAAACCCCCAGAACTCCAGAGCCTTCTTTAAAGTCTTTCTTCCGTTAGGGGAAGTTACACAATTTTCAAAGCATTTTAGAAGCCCCAGAACTGAAGAACCAAAATCCCACTGAAGTTCTACTGCTAACCCATGGCCCCAGATGTTCATGCTGCCAAAGCAGTGCCTACTCCACGTACTCTACTTGGGACAGTTTTAGCCAAAACATTTTGCAACAGGGAAAGCCAGCCCTGAGCAGCCAGTTCAATCCAAGGCCAGCAATAATTCCCCAAAGCCAACAATCAGTTTTTCACAAAACAGACATATTCAGAGACTAGAACTTAGAGAACGGCACTCAGCACCCAACGGGATGAAGTGGCGAGGTTGCCTTCCTGCACTGGTGTTCGTGGACTAACCACAGGTGTGCTGCCAAGCCCTCACTAGTCTGATGTGGTCAGAGTACCAGCTATCATGAAATTTTAGGGAAAAACTTATTAAGCTGCTGGGGTTAAAGAATGGGGATGTTTTTTCTTCTTCCAAACTTCCCAGTGAAGGAGACCAATACCCTTGTTTGGCAGCTCTTTGAGTGGAACAAGCAGAGGCGTGGTCACAGCTGGAACAAGTGGCTCTCTCCAGTCAGGATTCATCACTGGGAAACATTTACTGATTCCTACAGATTAAAGGCACACCTCAAAAATCATTCTTGTTTCTTAAAATATAGCTGTAGGGTCATGAGCTGTGTTAGGTGATTTCTGCTGCATTCTCCATGTTCTTCACAACCATTTCCATTTTTCAGGCACTAAGAAGGTTGTCCTGGAAAGAGGGAATACTCTCAATCCTTCCTGCTAAATATTTTTTACCTTGAATAAACCAACTAACTTGTGACAGGGAGTGCCAGTGCACAAATAAATATCGGTGTCCAATTAGGTTCATTACTCTGGATCCCAGATTAATGCCAGTACTTCAAGCAACCCAGGGTTATATTGCTGTCTTTTTTGAGATACCTTTCCCCCATGTGTCTTACTGACCAGCTGCAGTAGCTCTTTATCTGACTTGATGTTGTTTTATGCTTTTCTCTTCGCAAGCCCTGATTCTATACACACACGCACACACAAACATCAGCACAGAAATACCTCTCCTGGTGTGCATGGTGTTCTCATCCCATGGTGCTGCGGAATGATTTCCCTGGCCAGCTGTGTCCTTGCAGAGCACATATTGTAACAGCACATTTTTCTGTGAGTGCAGCCCTGGTGTAAGAACCTAGTTAGGTGCTTTTCAAAACGTTAGTCATGTTGCTTGGTTACAGCACACAATATTTAAGATTTGGACAAAGCAGACTTAAGAAGTAACCTGGTGCAAGAAATAATCTAAAAAACAAAATCCAGCCTACCACATAACCTCTGTTCTGGACAAACACAGATGAAATGCTAAAATATATTCTATTTTGGCACAAACTTCAATAAAACAAGCTTTTTCCATTACAGCTTGTTGACAATTCACCCAGTTTGAACAGCAAACATGAAAACCTTTTCCTAAAAATGGTTACTTTGCACATTGATTTGAAAATTGTGAAGCACAATTTCAAAATACATCTCAGGGTTTTTACTCCCAGTATATCAGGACTTCTCTTTCCTCTTCTTATGATCTGTCTTCTGCCATTAAAAAGGATGCCTGGGAATAAGAATTCACTCTTGCGGTGCTAAATAAATACCATCATTAAGGGATCTAAGATACTCAGCTTCAACAACTCAGTTTTATAGCAGTAATTTAACTGGGTTTTCCTTATGACATAGCAGTATACCACACACTTAACAAGGATGTTCATAATCATTCAAATATTGAGACAAACCTCTGTCTGTTGCTATGATACAGCACTCATTTTAAATTCCCATTTAGGTTAGAAGAACATTTGCTCTGCTGTTTACTACAAAAAAGGCAAGACAAAAAAAAATCTGTGTTTTATTTCCTCTCCTATTTAAGGACAACTTAAAATGACTCACAATACCCCTCACCCTGCCTTTTGTTAGAATTACAGGGCTGGGACATTACATTGGATAACAGCATTGAATGTCCCAGCTTATTGTTTTTAACCTAGTTACTATAACATTGAAAATTAATAAAAAAATATTAGACGTAGGGTGAGAGGATGCAGTTTACATCTCTGATAAAGAAACAGCCCAGAAACAGTTAATGATGGTTCTAATTTTCTCTTCCACCTGGGCCCAACCTGACATATAAAAGCAGCTGGTAGAGGGGAGAATCACGGTGATGGCAGGTGTGAAGCTCACCTTGGAGATATTTTGCTGGCCTTGCAGATGAAGAGGGAAAAAACAATATTGAGAAAATCATTGTGTAGGGAAGATAAATAAGAGTCAGATAAGGTGCTGCTTTTCTTCTTTTTCTTTTCCCTTTTTCTCTTCTTATCATTGTCTTTGAAGTTCTTGCCCCATGGCTTCAAGTAGGGTCTGGTAATGGCTCTCCTGTATCACAGAATGGTTGGGGTTGAAAGGACCTCTGGAGTTCATCAGGTCCAACCTCACTGCTAAAGCAGGTTTACCTAGAGGAGGCTGCACAGGATTGCAACCAGGACTGTTTTATATGTCACCAGAGACATTCCACAACCTCTCTGGGCAGCCTGTTCCAGTGCTCTGTCACCCTCAGAGTAAAGAATTTTTTCCTCATATTCAGATGGAACTTCTTGTGTTTCAGTTTGCACCCCTTGCCCCTGGTCCTGTCATGGCACCACTGAAAAGAACCTGACCCCATTTTTCAATCCTTGCCCTTAAGATATTTGTATGCATTGATAAGATCCCCCCCCTCAGTCACCTCTTCAGGCTAAACAGGACCAGCTCTCTCAAAACAGAGATGCTCCAATCATCTAAACTAACCCTCCACTGGATCCTCTCCTCTTTCCTTGACTTTCTTGTACAGGGAGCCACAAAATGGACACAGCACTGCAGGTGTGGCCTCACCAGGGCTGAGTAGGGGGCAGGGTCACCTCCTTCATCCTTCTGGCAAAGCCCTTCCTAATATACCCCAGGATACCTTTGGCCTTCTTGGCCACAAGAGCACACTGCTGGCTCATGGACGGTTTGTTGTCCATCAGGACCACCTGGGTCTTTCTCCACAAAGCTGCTTTCCAGGATATATCATCCTACAGCTATTTTATGGCAGGATGGATTGTTTTGTCTGTTCCTGAGATGGTGATGAAGCTGTTTTACCCTGAAAAATTTTGTCTCTTCCCATACAGTCTTCTGTTCCACCTGAGGAATATATGCCAACAGCTATATGGTGTCACTCTGGCTTTGCTGTGCTTTACATCCTTTCCTTCTTCCATGGAATAACCCTGCCTCTTTTGCTTTTTTCTACAACTTGAGAAACTCCGGAGGGTAAAAAGAGGTAAGCAACATGGTTGTCCAGACCACTGCAGGAATGAGAAAAGTCTGAGAGGGAGCAGTGGCCACAGAGAGAAATGAGGGAGTCCTGCCTTTTCACAACACCTCATAGCCCTTTTCTCTTGCTGTCTATTGGACCTATCTGTCATTTCCTTAGAGCTTTACAGATCTTCCTCTCTCCTCTCTTATCTCTGTGGGATCCCACCACCTTCCTAGAAACCTGCTTTTCTGCAAAAACTTGTCGCTGCCACAAGATTTGTGTCAGTTCTGGTCCTTAGCCAGAAGGGAAGTGGTGGCTTTGGAGATAAGGGAGCAAAGGTCTTACAGCCATCACAGTGGAGAGGGGTCAAGGCTGATCATATAATTGCCCTGATTATATGGTGGGCATATGCAACTTCAAATTCCCGGCTGGATGGGGATTAATCCCTGAATTATATTGGCAGGAGGCATTGTGGGTGTCTGTGATAAGATCAACTGGAGGGGGTTTTGTGGCGATTGTTGAAGCTCTTTGTGTAAATATAGAATTGAGTATTTCAACAAGAGCATCAACCTATATGCAGGAGGACACTTAAAATACAAAGGAAATAATCCCAGGCAGTGGGTGAAGACTTCTGTAGGCATAGCAGTGCAGCCACATGTCATATGCTCATACTTTCAGAGCAAAGGTGCTGTCTAAAATAGAGAAATTTCTGGTGTAACTATTCTGGCACAACAGTATTAGCAATGGGTTGTTAGACTGGTCTGATTATATCCCACCATAAATGCAGTAGTGCATTTTCCTGTGCAAACAAGCCTTGTAGAGAGAAGAGCAGTGTCTTTCATTATTCCCTGATGAAAGACTGAAATGTAAAAAGAACAGCATGCGCAATCTGCCCTTTGAAAGGAAAAACAGCAATTCTGAGTGTCCATCTTCCTCTCAGGCAGACACAAAGGAATTGAAGGCAAGCCTGTTGTATGTCTGTTTTAGTGCTCTCTGCCCCTCATTTAATTAATGAACAGCACTGAGGAAGAACTAAATCCTGCTTGTTTTACTCAAGCAAGTGATGCCATTGACTTGAATTAAGCTACCTGCAGGATTAGAAGTAGAGGGATTAAGACCTCAGCGTAGCAAATTCATTTCACTCTTTTTTCAAATGCAAATAGTCGCCTGTCAATTGTCAGCTTGATTCATCTGGCTGTTTAGTACAATGAGGCTCTGATTCTGCTCCCGGATTGTGTTTCCTAGCCTGCTCTCTACCACAAACATACTCAGCTTCCATAGAATAATTGGGATGCAAGTGGAACAGTAAGTCCTCTGCAATTTCTAAAATATATACCAATATATATTGATGCATAAATGTATCTCAAACTAGACAGAAAAACTTTCTCATAGAGAGTTTGTTCCATTAGTTGAATCCCTGAGCTTTCAGTTTGCAATATGGTTTATACTTATTCTACCTCTTACATAGACAAGCTTTTGCTCACCTCTCAACCCCACCGGAATGTTGGGGGAGAGAGACTAATATTTAACAGGTAACATGGGAAGTCTCACATTATCTTACAACTGATGCAACTGTCTTGTGAAACCACCTTATAGATGTTTTCATTAGAATGTCTTCAGCAAGATAAATACATTACTCAATACTAACTCATCTGTAACCAAGAACACATTTTGATCTGAAATGTAATTTTAATCTGTAACCTGTCATTTTAACATATATATTAGTTATTTTGGATGGGGGAACACTGACAGATTACTGTTGCTTTTTTTTAAATTATTTGAAAAATCCAGTACAGGAGACTGTTCTCATGTTTATCGGAAGCCTCGCCGTACCTTGAACCAAATGAATGCTAATTGTACAATGCATATCTTTACCTCTGAATCCTTCCAGAGCTCCTCTTTGATAATTTATTTGATCTGTCACTAAACCTATGTTTTACCTTTCTACCAAAAAATAAGCAAAATGCAAAAAGAAACCCACTAGGTCAATGTTATAATTTCTTTATTTTTATTTTTTAACAAATAATTAAAATTGACATTATGTATCACTGAAAATTACTGTAAAAGGAAAACTGTGATATGTTGTGAGGTTATATATCATACCAAGGGGTTGAGTTGCAAATGGCAACTAAAAAATGAGGAAAACCAGGAGAAGACTACAGTTTAGCAGAGCACAATTAAATGTTGAAACTGGTTTTAAGAACACATGATCCATTTGTCTGCATTTACTGTGTCTCAAAATTCTATTTTAAAAAGCCCCATGGTCTATTTTAAGCACTTCTAACTGTGTAGCAAAGATCACTGTGTGAGTGTTTGCTGCTTATACAAAAATGTTCAGCATTCTGGAACTAAAATTTTTTTGAAAAATGGAGCTCATTAGAATCAGCATATTTATGTAGCCCTCAGAAACTGTAGGTGCTTACTGAGCGCTTGGACATCGGGCTTACAGCTGCATTTGCCTACTCTGATTCTACAGAAGTCAGTACTCCTGGGTATGTGCCACCTATACCAACAAATTCTGATTGAGCAGCAAAAGCTCAAAAGTTGGCACACTTCTCTGAATAAATACCTCATGGCTTATTTCTTGAAGATACAATGTTGTTGATTTTTTTTTTAATGTCTTGCCAGTACAAACCTTCTGGCTTTGGGGTTGTCATTGCATTGTCCCAAACTGGCAGTAAGACTCATTTGAGGGAAAGGTGCCTTAGAAGATAGGAATCTAGGATGCCAAATCCTGGTCAAATTTAATAAAAAAGTTGAGAAAAAACTATAAATTATCCATCAATTCTGATTTTGCAGCAAGAAATGCCCTGGATAAATTTATACTCCAATTGCAAAGTCAAAAATATGATCTGGCTTTAAAATGTCTGACGCTCCTGAAGGTAAGCATAAAAAATATGGTGAAATTGGGATTTGAGTTATGTAATATATTGCACTGGTTTTGGATGGATAGAGTTCATTTTCTTCATAGTAGCTGGTATGAGGCTATATTTTTGATTTCTAATGGAAACAAGATTGATAACATGACGTAATTGTTGCTGAGCAGGGCTTACACAGAGCCAAGGCCTTTTCTGCTCCTCACCCCACCAACAAGGAGGCTGGGAGTGCATGAGATGTAGGGATCCCCTGCATCCCCTGCTTCCCTGGGGATGGCCAAACACCTCTCTGCCCATGGAAAGTGGGAATAGTTTTCATTACTGAGGTCCTTCACTGATGCTTCATTTAGCCCATAACTCAGCATCTCTGACAGCAGTAAGATGGCACCTCTGTTCAGCACAGGCTGTGCTGCCTTACACTGAAATATATGTGTATGTTTTTAGAAAGAGCTGGGATTTTGTTGTTTTAACCGATTGTCAATCAATGACAGAATATATTTGAAATATAATGACAAAAAGCAATTTTGTTCTTTTCAGGATGATGCTTAACTTCCATGTTGCATAAAATAATTCACAAAAAAGGTCAAAGAAGATCAGTTTAAGACTAATCCATAGAAGGAAGTTAGAGGCCTAAAAGTAACGTGATAATGTTATGTGATGTAATAAAATGTCTCCTGAGAATGATCTGCATTGTTACAGTGAAGGGAAATGTCTCAGAATGGAATTGAAAACAGCCAGCATGCTAAATAGGCAAATGTCTAGACTTCCCTAAAAGACATCTGAAATTCCACTGCTCAAGCTCAGAGCCTTGTGATCTGCATAATATTCACTTGAAAATAGAGGTTCACATTATTTATTTCAATGAACTTTATATGACTGCAAATGACTTTTTAAAGTGATGTCACTTTTAGTGACATCACTGTCACTACTCAACATGACTCATACTTACCTGCCTGCTAAAAGTAAATCATGTCAGCCTCAGAGCACAATAGTCAGATTTTGAAAGTTCAGTGATTATTCCTGGCATATCTATGTTGTCGTGTTACTTTCTCTGCTATATTCTTGCTTCCCAAAGTTTTGAACTGCTTTCAGGTTTGACACGGGGCAGGGTAGAGCCTGCTCTTAAGACATTGCCATGGAACTCATAGATTTTACCTCCTTCAAAGACACCATTGAATCAGTCACACAAGTTAGGTGGATGGCAACCCTCCTGGGTCACTGCGAAAAGAATGATTTCCTTTCCTTCTCCTAGCCCTCTTCAGTAAGAAAGGAGACATTTTCAACTAAGTTTTATGAGAGGCCCAAATCATTATGTTTGTTGGAACTACTCCAAAAGGTCTTTTGATAGATGAGTCGGGTGTTAGTGGATATGCAAAGGACAAGAGGACCCATTTTTTAGGGTCCCTAAGTAAGGTAATCAATTCTGTTAGATGTAATGCATCTTAAATGGAAACCATTTCTAATCAGATGGTTTGAGGAAAATGTAGGGAGCAAGGAAAAATATGTGTAGGCATCTAGATATATGCAATAGTACACCTGCATTTAAAAAAATTTGGAAGATTTTCTTTGAAACTGCTTCATGGTGGAGAGGTATGATACATACTTATCTCTAAAAAAACTGACAAGATTTCAACTGTAATAATTTCATAACGGGGCATCTTGAACATGACAAGATAGAGGAAAAGTTGATGCAAACAGAAAGAAGAAAAAGGCAAACACACAAATCTGCTCATAACCTAAGGTTTATTATATGTATGGCTTACTTGCAACTATACTGTCATAGTATTTCTCTAAATTAGAGTTAAAAAGAAAAACAAACCCATATTTGTACTTATGCATGCTTTCCAGTTAATACTAAGAAAATATTCAATACTAATTCAATTAATTTTGCTACACTCCGTGTTTTCTCTTATTGGAGTACAAATACAAAGGCAGGGGGAATCAGAGTTTTACATGAGACTATCAAGGTATAAATAGCTCATGTTTGAAAAGGTTTGTAGCTTTGAAAAGGTCTATTACAACTTTTAACACACTATATGACCGAATTTTGGTCAGCAAACAGATGAAGGGTAGTCGGAATTTGGAAATGGGATACTAATCAGAATGATTTTCTAAAAACAAATTTTGTGTTGTGTTATTAGTTCTCTCTTCTGCATCTCAAGATTAATTAAGCAAGTGACTAAGTATATTATCATTTTTATTTTAAAAGACAAAGTTACTGGCTATCTCTTGTTTTCTTATATTTTTTTAATTGCAGGAAGAATATGGATATGCTGTATGCCAGCTTTTAGAACTCAGTTTTGAAGACATTCTTTCCCTCAGAAAAAGAGAATTTGGTATTGAACCCACAATCATTAGCACATACTGCCATTTTAGATGCTTTATAGCATATGCTGCATCCCCATCGGCTTGGTAGGTATGACACAAAACTTCTGGAAGGCTGCTTCATTTTGAAATGCCTGCTATAGGACTGCTTGGATTCATGCTTTTGGTTTCATAATTTAAAAATGCAGTATTCTCATGGTTTCAGAACTTTTTAACAAAGAACAAAATAAACAGCATGGAAAATGACTGGGTTTGTTTTATGAGCAAAGAAAGGAGTATCCTGGGGGACTCAAAGGAGGTGCTAGGGCAGGGTGAGTTAGCTGAGAGCATCCTCCTGGTTGATGTGCATGATAACAGTTTTCCTCACTTTAACCAAACCATTTTATTCCCATGTGTTTTCTGGGAGAGCATTTCCTGGACCAAGAGATGAAAGCCAGGCAGGACCAGAGCTGTACTCAGCACAGTGCTGTCACACACATGGTCAAGATTCTAGAAATACCACACAGCAATTCCTCTACTCAGAAGCTGGAAGAGCCCATGTTTTGTGGCTGATCATCATCTCCTTCCTTGTGTTCACAGTAACACATGGACACCATCATGATTGATAGTATTTACCGCTGTGGAGAAAAAAAAGTCAAATATCTGGATTATTATTTATTATAATTGTAATTCATAATGATTTATATAATATTTGCAATTCACAATTCTTGCTTTAGATTTCTGTCTCATTTCACAAAATAAGTCTATCAATCATAGTAATTATATATCACTATTTCAGTGCTGAAAGAAAATCTTGGGACTGTAATTTTAACAATTTCTGTGACAGATAAACATGAATTTTCTGACAGCGTGACGAGCAACCTGGGAGAATGATTGAGGCCTTCATAATGGAAATTGTAAAATAAATTCCCCAATTCCTGTGTCTTTTCCTAACATGTTAATGTCAATAAGTATTTAAATATTTTTTGTATGGTTGATTATTATAATATTTTATATGGGTATTAACTGTGCTTTTGTGCTCATTTTTGGTTGAAACAGCAGGCCAGTGCCTAATGTCGACACAGGCTATGATTCATCAGTTTGCTCTGTTAAGAAAATAATAAAGGCTATGTAATTTTTATTGCTTAATTTTATATATATATACATGCTATAATTAACAAAACAGAAGCTAAAAAGCTCCATGTGGTACTCCCTAGGAATTACCTGTATTTTAAAATATCATTAAATGATATTTTTCAAATGAAAATACAGAGACCATTTCATTTAACTTCACTCATTTGCAAACAGTCTTTAGGCACTATGGTACAACCTACACATTAAATTAGTCTTTTAAAATATTCATAGATCTAAATTAAGTATTTGAAATAATTTCCATTTTTGTCTTAATATGAATATTGAAATCCCGAGGCAAATCAGAACTTTCATATTTAAAATATATTTCAAATTTACTAGTAACTTCTTAAAAATGCACTAATCTGTTGAGTTAGAGCTTGGAACTTAGATCATAAGCAAAGCATTTAATAATATGACCTACATTTTAGAAGAAAAATTATGGAGATATGGTTAGCTGGTTTATAGATTAATCCTGTGAATGTTCTTTTCTCCCAGTTCCAATCACAAAGTTCTCTGTCTTACTTACTGTCTGTGTTGAATTAATAAAAAAAAAAGAAAATAGTTATTATATTTAGCATAAGTTTTAAATTCAAGTTCCTAGCTGAAAATGAGGAGGAATGGTTCTATGGATTTCATCAAGGCCCTCTGAAAACGGGAAAGACAGGTTAAGCTACATGAACCAGTTATGGTACAAAATGCAAGTGCACAAATGACCACTTTTGTAAGAATGTCTACTTTAACCATGCAGTTCTACATGATCTCATATCCCAAACAGATTTTTAGGTTTATGCAGAACATTTCGGCTGAGCCTTAAAAGTAGTTTTGTCAGGCTCAGCATGAAAATATTTTAAATTGGGCAGTCAAATGACTTGAATTTTTGCTGTAAAACAGACTGCAGAGCACTGACAGAAAGGCATCTGCAAGTTTTGAAAAAGATGCTGAAAATAAATTGGAAATTATTTAGGTTACCTTACCGACATACTATCATAATTCAAGGTGATTTTGTTGCATAAACATCATGTCAGAAACTTGCCAGACAAAAATATACCATGCATGTTTCATTATTAATGCCAGAAAACTTTGTAACAAACCCACAGGGCAAATTCTGACAAACTAGATGAGATAAAGGTGACAATTCATTTCCCCAAGTGATGGGAAGATGCGTTTTTAGACTATAATACATTGCATGAGGATGGATAAAAACAGGAGGTGACAAATATCTATTTATTAAACTTCCAGAAGTTAAATATCCCAGAATGTATTCAACAAAGATACACCCTTCCCCCCACTGCCTTTTTATCCAAATACCTCGTTCTTTGCATTCTTATAGTTTTTGATTAATTAGAATTTAGCAGTGGTCTTTGAAACATCTTACAAATGCTTTGTAATAAATGCAAGTGTGAAAAAGAATCCTACTTTTTCATTAAATCAGAATTTTAATTTTGTTACTCTCACATTGGTTCACTCAGCTCCATCAAGGATGCTCTAGCAGGGTGGCCTCCAGTTGCAAGCTTGAATAAAACACAGATATCGCATCTGCTTATTTACTTATGTTCCAAACTTGAATGGACTGGCAATGAAGTAATTGCTGGCATATGAGCTCAGTACACAGGGATGTGGGCATTCTCAGCTAATGTGGGCTGCATTATGTGGTCTCAGGTTGCAGGGAGTAATAGTGCTTGCAAATTACATCTCCCACTCTGCCTGGAACAAGGAATTTTGCAGCAATAGTGCCTTCCCAGAGAAAAATATTGATGCTGTAATTTTTATTCATTTGTCTCCAAGATGCTTTCAAAAACTCTCCAAGGGAATTATTAACAGATTGCAGAAATCAGCTGTCATTTTAAAAGATCCTCCTTCCTCTTTTTCTCTTCTGTAAGGACCAAATCAATGATTTCCATTAAAGAAGATCAGCTTTTCAGCTGCACTTTATACAAAATTCTCACTAAACATAAATGAACGTAAATAACATTCATTAATATAAGTTACTATTTTATTTTTTTTTATTTGATCGGGGATGCCACATGCAGCAAGCCTTATTTCAATAACATGAGTCAGCGTCTCTACTGAAACTTGGCATCAGATTTTCAGAGATTTGAAGCATAAAATATAAATATGTATCATCTTATATATATAATTTCTGCATTTTTTTCATTATTAATGTGATTCCTAGAGAAAGGTACAAGCTACCCTGCTGCTAAGTCATTAATGAAGTTCTCCCATCTAATTAATCAGAGGAAGTAGCTCTGGGAATGGTGAAGCTATAAAGAAACATGCTCTGAAACATGCTCTGTTGCTAAACTTTGGCGTTGTCACAAAACTCCTAATACAGGGACTCCTAATGCAAGTCCTTAACCAGCAAGGTAATTGTGACCCAGCATCAGGGATTATGATGGGATACAGGGCTGCTCACTCTTGCAGATGGGAGTTGTGAGTCTTATCCTAGAAGGGTAAATACAGGTTTAAATTGCCTGAGGGACCCACAAATCTCCTATCTCAGCTCCTCAACATTTTCTCACCCCAACTGGGCACTTAAGAGCTGCCTCCCATGCCCTGTGCTTCTAACTGCTAATGCAATGATTATTTGAAGAGAATTACTGAAGTTATTACTTAAATACTGATGTTCCCAGCCTAGCAGGAATATGCCCGGTACATGGGATAACAAAACAGACATAAGTTGAGAAGTTATACTAACTTGTCTATTCGACTACAAGATATAATAGGAAATAATTTATCTTAATATTTTTAGATTCTAGTTTTCTTTAAAATTTCCTTGTACCTAGGAATTACATAAATAAAAGGTGAAAGGGAATTATTTAGTAATATTAGCACAACAATTTTTTAAATATTAGGGACCACTCCCTTATCTAATCAGAAAATGGTAGAGAAGAGAACAAACCCAGCTGGATAGACACACATTGTATAATTTGAGGCTTTAACAGGAAACAGTAACTCATGCAAAAAATTCTATAGAAAACTAAATATTTAACCAAAGTTTTTACTTTGCTCAGGTTCCTGAAGATAGGCCTGTTTAGTCTGTTCACTCTATTCGGCTACTGAAGAACAGTGTCTTTCCAAGCTCTGCATTAAACTGCAGCCTTATTTACATTTTACGTTTCTGGCAAATTAGATCTCACAGTGGATGCTTGGCTCAGTCAAATATTTTTCAAGCACCTAGAAGGCACTCATCAACAGATGTTTTGCTCAGTCAAGCTTTCATCTCATGGTTCAGTGTTCATGATGCTTTTCATGAAGGATTTCTTATTAGAATGGATATTTGTATGTATGACATGTCCTCTAATCACAAGCGCAGTAAAGCATGTGTGAGCAAACTAATTTGTGGGCAGCAACTACTTGTTACTTCTGAGACTTTAATTAGGAAACAAAAACGACATCTTATGATTTGAGTTGCCAGCATTATAGAAAATCATGAATAGCAAGTCAGAAAATTTGGCAGTAGCTTGGCTAACCTTGACTGATACACTTA
Organism: Pardalotus punctatus; assembly: GCA_013400915.1. Taxonomy (NCBI): domain Eukaryota; kingdom Metazoa; phylum Chordata; class Aves; order Passeriformes; family Pardalotidae; genus Pardalotus; species Pardalotus punctatus. The sequence continues at coordinate 76,288 of VZTX01028458.1, read as the reverse complement.
TGCAAAATATGATGCTTATAAATAAACATCAGAAAAAAGTGATTAATCTAAAATTTAATTGCTTAAGAGAGATTATATAAATATAAATCAATATCAAACAAGAATATACTAATAAAATAAAACAAGTAGAAAGAAAATCCTTTTGTTATGCAACAAAATGTGTTTAACTAAACACACAAACCTTTATAGCAGACAGAAATATCAACTCATTTCACAGGGTGATACTTGGATCATCAGAAGATGTTAATCTGATATCAACATGGCACCTCTCTCCTAACAAACTTTACACAGCACATCTCACAGCAGGAATGTGTGTATCATTTCATGCCAAGAGCACCCACCCTAATCTGCTATGTCCCATCTCATAAACTGTGGAAATTATTCTGTAGGTACTGCATGAGAGAATTCAAATTAATTCAAGCTGGATAGAGGCAGAATTATTGCAAGTATCAACATATTTTATACATTCAGTCTTATAGTCTTTTACCAGCTGTAGTCTCCATAGGATCTTAAAAAATTCCACCTGCTTTGATCAGATTACAGGAGTCAATCACATCTCCTTTGCACTACATTCCAGTTAAAGTAGCTCAATCTCTTATCAGCAGGATGTTCTGTTTAAACTGATTAAAAACCATAAGAAATATCATGAATTTGAAGGAAAGAAAATAATGCAGCTTGTGGAATACATTAATCATTATTATTTGGTACTACTGAATGAGTCCACAAAAAGTTACTTTTTGCTTTAACTAAAGCTAAAGTTCCTCTTTCGAAATTGCAGAGGGGAGAATAACAGGCAGGCTTAGAATGATAGAAGGTGGCAACATGCCACTATTCTTTTGTTATCATTGGCAAGAACACAATCATGTGCCCTTTAATCTTTGTTATTCAGCCTGCTGCTCATATGGATAACACAACCAACCACTTCTTTCAATCAAAGGAATAGGGACAGAATTGGCTGCATTGAGAGAGGTGCCAGAACCAGACTGAACTTGTGAAATCTAACTACTATATAAAAATTTAGAAAGATAAAAGATGTCTTTATTTTTGCTGCGAATTTACAAGCTATCCATAGTGTGGAACAAATTATTTTCCTAGGTAATATCTTTAGCTTATTCATGGGGTTTTTTCACACCTCACCAAATATAGTGCACACATAATGCATTATTAGTAGTAATAGTATACTACAAATAGGAATACACTTGAAAAATTTCATGTATTCAACCTTATGGATTTTTTGGTAGTTTTCCGAGTGCTCAGTCTTATTTAAGCCTGTTGTCTAATTCTAAAGAGATAGAAAATGGTAAATTCTATTAAATATTTTAAGATTCTTTGTCCCATTTTGTAACTCATCTGAGATTTTATAAAAATAGTAACATCTGAGCAATGTCCCTGTAAACTCTTGTTGACTTTTAAAAGGTGGTTAGAAACAGTTTCAGGCAATGGATAGGCCTTGCTGATTCTGTGCTTCTACTGTCTCCTTTTATAGGATGATTATATCATATCAGAAAAGGGGGATTAGGGTTAGATTCATGGGAAGGGCTTCAGTGCAGTCACCCTTAAGGTCACCCCTAAGCAGACCAGACCTCCATGCAGGGCGCAGGAAGAGCTGCCTGACTTTAGAGCACTGAACAGCTATCCTAAAAAAAGCTGTATATTTTAAACCCTGCTCTTTTGGGTGTGAAATCCCATGCATCTATATGGGATTCACAGTCCAGATCTTAATAAAACAGTGTATCAGCCTTTCAGATGGAGCTTTTAAGATGTAGGAGGGCCATGGGTTTTTCCCTTGTGTGCCTGAGATCTGAGATGCTTTGGCATGACACCGTCTAGCAATTAAGCACCTTGATCAGCTGCAATTACTCAGGGTGCCAGAGGTGGGATGGGTGTTGTGCAGATGATGGGAATAAGTAACCTTCACAGGAGTGAAAAAAGAGTCATATAAAGACACCAAAAAAAAAAAAATCTTCCGCACTGCAGGTTAGACAGCAGTGGCCCCTAATGACCTAGAAATTGGACTCTTCTTACAAAGTAGGCAGCTAATTAGATAGGAAACTTGTCTTTCATAAGGACTTAACAAAAAATGCAGTTTCCTTTAGATAGGTCTTTGACTAAAAAACTGCACAGGTGCCTCTACATCATCTCACTTGAAAACCCAGCCCCTAGATTACTGAGTTGTCGTCCCCTATACCTCTCTTTCACATTTTTGGTCGCAATATATCCTGGTTTCAAAACAAATGGAGACACCACTCCCCAGACAAACTAAGACACTCTGATAGGGATGAAAGTGTCCTAATGAAAGGACATATGTGCATATGAGTCACCTCAGGCTGGAGAAGATACGAGCTCAGATTTCCCATTTCTTTTGTATGTGTTGCAGTGATGAGCCTACAGCAAAAAACAGGCACTGTTGTGCCCATTGTGTGTTTTTTGAGAATGCAAACACTGACCTTTGTGCACGCCTCTGTACGATATGCATGGATAAAGTCTGACTAAAATGCTTGAACGTTTAGGTTTCTCTAAGGAACTTAGGTAGAGTTTAGTGACCTCACAGTCTAGTATCTCAATTAGATAGGGAGCTTAAAGGCAGAGACATCAACTAAGTTCTGGGTAGCATTATCTTTAAAGAGCTCTTATATCATCAAATTTCACTCAGTTCTCGCTAGGAGCTGGGCAAGTCTTGGGATGATACACAGTCTCACTTGTCCATGGCACTGATTATTACTTACAAGTATTATTTCTACACACGTAATAATTATGCTTATAGTTAGAATATATTTAGAGTATTTTCCTTGTAAGGAAACAAAACTTATTTTCTCTTCAGATCTTTCACAAAATGTAGTGGCAGAGAGCTGATACAGAACAAAAAAAACCAAAAACCAAGAAACAAAACAGTCAATGGACCCTCATTTTCTGTATGTCGTATTTCAAAAATCAGAAAAGTCACTGATCTGTCAAATGTTAAGCTTGTGCTTCAGAGACTTTACTAATGAATGTAGTCTGTAGATCACTTGTCAGTTTTTGCGTTTTATTTTACTAGTTTCAATTTCACAGGCAAGTGTCAACACAAAAATATACTAGCAACTATACAGAGTAGTTATGTGTAAAAAGAATATCAGAATTTAAACACTACAATGTTGTGTGTATGGTCCTAATTATGATATCATTACTTAAAGAAAGGTCTTGTTCATTTAAAAATCTGCCATTGCAATTTAGCTAAAACCTGTTTACAAAGAAAATCAATGGGACAAAAAAGACTTCGCAGGTGCCATTCAATCCTAGTTAAAAATGCATATATTTTATACAATCACAATTCAGTATTGTTCCATTTGGATTAACTGTGAATACAAAATGAAGAAATAGTTCATTATTTGGATATGCCAGTCTTGGTAGTTCATAATAATAGATCTTTAAAAGCCTCAATGAAAGCTAAAACAAAGTATAGTCCACCTGAGTCCTTGTCTGTACTATACCTCGTTTGAACACCCTCACACTGTCTGCTATACCTCCCAATATATATGACAGTGAAAACATTTCTGAAGATGGTTTAGTACCGTTTCCCAGAGCCTTGTATGAAGCTTTATAATCAAGACAAATTATGTAAATAATTCTGTTCTAAGAAAATGCTAATACCTGCCTTAAAACAATTTAAATAATTTGTGTGCAGTTCACCTTCATCTTTGTGTCATTGTATACAGAGCTAATCATGCTCATACTAAATATTTTACATCCCTTAGGTTCTTGTGTGGCTCACAGTGGAGTAATCTAATTTTTCCAGGAAGAAATCTCCTAGAACATCAACTCAAGGAGTAAAAATGCTTATGATAGTAGGGCCTGACATTTAAATACATGACAGTATTCATAAGATCAGACTTTTAATTCCAGAAATAGATAAAAATCTAGATTAATTCTAAGTCTGTTGGTCTGAGGTCACAGGCAGTCTGTCTTCTGTGAAAGCTTATCTATTGTGCAAACCCACCTTCATTCCTCTAATGGCAGCCGGGTAACCTCACAGCTCCCTCATACCCTCTTACTAAATAGTCTTACATATTTATGTGTTATGGACCGAACGCTGATGCATTCAACGCTTTGCTAAAATGCTTTTATTGCTACTCTGTCTAGTCTAATTTAAGGATGACCACTACAGTGCAATAGATCTCAAACACTAGGCATTTTTCCAGATAATCTTCTTAAATTTTGTTGAGTACTCTCTGTCTAGATTTCAATCAGTTCAGATACCTAGAGATACCAAATTCCTCAATTTTAAACATTGCATATGCCAAATATATGAAAATGTAAATACATGTATATCTAGAAATTGTACAAACTTACAGAGTATATCAGTAATTATTAGATATGCAGATATTTATTTGTTTCTTTTTTTTTGTTTATACAAATACATTTTTAGGGCCAGGGCCTGGAACTTTATAGAGGGGTAGGCCCCTGGGCCTGACCTCAGGCAACTGCCAAATCCTTTTCTCTGTCCCAAGAAATGATCAGCTAAGCCTAATTCACTCCGCATCTTTGACAAGGGAGTAGCCACACTGTCCTGGAGACAGAAAGTAGTAATATTCACAGCAATACTTCACAAGTATCACCAGTTTAAGTACCCTGAGGTTCAAGCAAACACAGTAGCCATCACCTGGAAATAATTTGGCATCAACAGGGCATTTAATTTCTGACACAAGCTCCCTATCTCGGTTACTGAAGAAGGGCAATCCAAGAGTAAAAGATTTTGCTTCATAGTTTTGGAGAAAATATGTAGGAAGCATATGACACTATGATACACATCAGAAGAGAACAGAAGAAATGGACCATTCACTGCAGAATGACNTTCCAGAACAAAGCATGAATTTACATTTGTGATGCGCTTTAGCTGCCCTGCCACTCCAGTTTTCCAGTTCCACAATCCAGTTTTAATACACACCTTTATTACATCATTTAAACATCTAATAAGTGATGAAATGTATACACTAAACACTGAGAATTTCAAAGGCTTCTGGATATTCTAAATCAGTCTATAGAAAACATAGGTCTTTTCCTCAGTAAATATCATGGGACTTGTGACCCTGTGGGACAGCCAGTGAGTGATCATGTGGGACTTGGCTGCCAGCTGGGGTTACGCCATGACACCAATTAGGTTCAACATGTTCTGTGACCATCTTGAGGGCTAGAATACCTTTACATATTTTTTTTAATGTTAAAAGCAATATCTTCTTTTTCCATTCAAAATCAAACTGTATATTTCTATAGCAACATTCTAAACCTGTGAACTAATTTTTTTGTAATGGAAGTTAAATCATTATTTCACTTGTATACTGACTTCAGGATCATAATTTGAATTACTCATCAAATCTAATCTGCTGTATTAGATTATATTCCTAACTTTAAAATACAGTTTTATCCTTTCTATCACCATTATGGCATCATAACTTTCCTCTTTTCAGTTTTGGCCTTTAAGGCTGATCTGTAAACTTATGCTGCCATCATTTGCTAAATTCTAAAATTCTTCTCTTCCATAGTTTTGAGAATGTTACTTCATCTTTGGTATGACCTCAGTGAAAACTCCAGTGAAGGAAATGAACCTCACCTCTGTTCAGCTGTCCTCCTAAGAACATCACCCATGGGCCATGAAAACAAAGTCACCCTGCCTATGTTTTAATTCAATCTATCTATACCTATGTGGACTGTTATAGCAACAGGCACTAAAGGGAACTCCAGCTGAGCTCTCATTTTTGCTCCAGGATGTAGCCACTTACCTGCTTAAGATCACTCCTGGCAGCATCCTTACAGCCCATGACTTGGGCTTATAAGGCTATCAATGCCAGGACTTTGGGTAAATGAATTAATCTGTCTTCCCACCACTATTATTCTGGGGTTCCGGCACATTGTCTTCTCCCTTGAAAAAGCACAATTTCCTACTTAATTTGAAAAATGTTACCCACCTGACTGCTCCATCCCACTCTTAATCACATTTATTCTCTTCATTTTATCTGATGCACATAAATGTACTCCACATCCCAAGTGGGATCTCACTTCCCTGTTCTGTTATGATTGTAGCTACTCTTAGTGCATGATTTATTCAAGAACTTTTGCCTCAAGTTTGTACCTCTTTTTCCCTGCTTATCAAAGCTATTCCTTGATTTTTTGTAACTTTTTCCCTCAGATTTACTGGGGCAACATACACTCATTCAGCTTTCTAGCTGATGTTCATCAGTCTGATTTCTTTAAATTCTCTGTTTTTAGAGTATTATCTTGTTACCATTAGTGAACTCCCAAAAGGTCTTGGAATGATCACATAAATACTTAGTCCAAAGACTTACATGGTTAGACTTCTGCATTATATATGTCCAAAGGGATATGACATATGTATGTATGTCATTTTCCTCTCCAAATGCATTTCTGACAGACTATATCCATCCATGTAATGCTAACAGAAATGAATGAAAAAAACCCACATTTAAACAAACTATAATTTCTCAATTATAAGACTGGAAACATGCTTTTATAGAGTCTATTTGGCCAACTTCTTTAATTAGCTGACTTTGTTTGCAATTCAAAGAATGCTTTTTCCCTACTGTATTTTTAAGAACAGATTGCTTTTCTCATGAGCACAATCATCCATGAGATTTTCACTAATCCAAGTCACACTCAGAAATTATTTTCCACTATTTCACAATTATTCTACTCTGTCATTCAAGTGCCTGTTCCTGAAGCTGTTGAGGTCAGTATAGGTATTAGTCTCAAATAGCAGGTCAGTAGCCTTATTGCAATATTTTCCTTTTCTCTCTGCTGCTGCAATATGCTGTCATCTCCAAACTTTGCTAGGGAAAAGAGCAAAGCAATAAAACAGCAATGGGTTTTAGGCAGGGCACAAAAAGAAAACTAGATATAAAATTAAGAATGAATGTGAGAAAGTTAAAAATATTCAAGAGACAGATTTCTTTTCTCACAGGCCTCAGCTCATATTGACTATATCCACAATAAGACACCTACACAGTCACAGCTTCTAAACTGTATACAGATTAAAAATATTGACACCAAAAAGCAGTCAGATAGTTCTTGATAACTTGTTAAGAAATGTTAAAGAAAGGTAAATTAGGAAAATCATTAGGAAAGGATAGAAATAAAGGAAGTATTGAATAATTTCAAAGGTAGTAACTTCTATATAATTACCTTTTATATAATTCCCTGGGAAATGACAGTAAACTGTCCCCTGCCTCAAGCCTTTTTCAAAGATCATGCAAACTCAAAACTTGCCTAAATAATTTTTTGTATTAAGGAAAAAGCCCACCAAGTGGTAACTAATTGATCATATCTCAATTTGCAAAAATTATTATGAAAAACAGTTGAAACTGAACAGTAGCAATGACAGAGAATATAATGAAAAACTCCTTAGTAGCAAATACATCTTGTCCCATTAATTTCATTGTTATCATATGTGTAAATAAAATAAGCAATTTTATCTGTAAATAAAATGAGGCCAAATGAAATCTTAAAGACTTCAAAATATTCTCTCAAGGGAACCAACTATAAGCTCCTTCACTTAACACACTAAAATGCTGCAACATAAAGTAACTGATGATTCACCATGGAATTTCTTTTCTGTATCTGATTTCTATGAGTAAGGGATCTATAAAACCAATCAATTTTTAGGGGCTGTCACCCCCATCTCCTCACCAGTAATTTCTATTATCACTGGAAAAATAAAGGGACCAATAAAGATGCCAGTGACATGTTGCTAGTTATCTGTATTTAAAATGCAGATTTTTTCTTCTAATGCTGCCATAACATATAACATTTCCAAAAAAACCCCACTGTTTTGCATACAATTTTATCCAAGTAAAAATATGTTACAATCAATTTCCATGTTTGTTTGTGGAAATAAAAATAGTATTGAAAGTTGATACACTTTTATTCATTTATGTTCTCATCCCAATCTAGCACAAGAATACAGACCTGATGGAATTCTATCATATAATTAGATGATGCAAGATCAAATGTCTTCTGTTTCATTGCTAAAACAAAATCAGGACTATGTTAACTATCAATAGTTCAATTTGTCACATTTCTGTGAATGGGTTTCTTAACTGCATGTACAGTAAATGATAATTAGAAAGTAAAAAAAAAAAATTAGCAAAAAATTGAAAACATTGAATGCAAGTGTTTTTCAGGCACTTGAGTTGCTCATAATTTTATCTAGTCTACCATATTTATTTAATTTATGGGAGTTTCTTTAGAGTTCTGCTTATGTTCTGCACAACAACTTCATTTTTCTATTATCCATTAAAAGAACAGTAATATGTCAAATTCCCACATACCGGGAGGAAACAAAAGTACTAATTTTAAAATAAATCAAATAATTGAAATTGTAGAACACAGATATCTGAGTGTTACTTAAGATAGCATTATGAATTAGTTCCACTCAGAACATGGGTAAATAAGTGAAAATAAGTAGGAACACCTATTACATTCCAGTATTTGTTAACTTGTATTTTTTAACATGTGCACAAGTTTTGTTGAGGCTTACTTAAACGTGAGAAAGTATGAAAAATAAGATGAGACTGATGAAAACAGTGGCAATAGAAATGAAAAACCAATTTCCACATTAAAGTTTTAAAAGATACGCTAATAAGAAAATATCCATTTTAGGTGGTATTCCAATCAGAACTAACATCTTGTAGAACACCAGTTATCCTAAACACACATTTAAAAACTAAATACTGAAGAGGGGGAAATTTTGTTTTTTTACATATCATTAAAGTTATATAAGGTTTCTCATCATTCTCACACAGGCAAACTCTTTCAAGCAAGTCAAACTTTTGCCTAACTTGACAAACTTCCAAATTAATTTTATAGCTCAGAAATACATAACGTATTCAAGTCTCTAAGTATCTCTTTAGGCATTGGTGCTGGTTTTGGCTGGGATAGAGTTAACTTTCTTCACAGTGTCTGGTATGGATCTCTGTTTTGGATTTGTGCTGAACACAGGGTTGATAATACAGAGATGTTTGTATTATTGCTGAGCAAAGGTTACACAGAGCCAAGGCCTTTTCTGCTTTTCCTACTGCCATGCTGGGGAAGAAGTCAGGGATGCCTGGGAGGTTCGGAGGAGACCTAGCCAGGACAGGTGACCCAAACTGACCAAAGGGATATTCCAGACCATGTGGCATCATATTCAGTACATAAAGTGGGGGAAAAAAGGAGGAAAAGGGGGGACGTTTGGAGTGATGGTGTTTGTTTCCCCATGTCATCATTACTCGTGATGGGGCCCTGCCCTCCTGGAGATGGCTGAACACCTGCCTGCCCGTGGAAAGCAGTGAATTAATTCCTTGTTTTGCTTTCCTTGCATGCGTGGCTTTTGCTTTCCCTATTAAACTGTCTTTCGTCCCAACCCACGGATTTTCTCACTTTTGCCCTTCTCATTCTCTCCCCAGTCCTGCTGGTGGAGGAGTGAGCTGGGCTGTGTTGGGCTTGGCTGCTGGCTCAAGTTAAGCCACAACACAATAATGAAAATGTACCAAAATACTTTAAACAGTGATGTACAATATTTTATTTCTTTATTGAAATTGCTGTTCTCAAGTTCTCACAGCTACACTATTTTTTCCTATTGTACTAAACATATTTTTTTTAGTATATACTTCTACTGACTTAAAGAACGAGAAATGTGTATTTCACCTTCTGTTTTGTTTTGAGCTTGTGTTTTTTCTTTCACTTTTCCCTACCAGTGCTACCTGACCACACTCATTCATTGCTATTCTCAGAGAGAAGGTTTATTCTGTACTCTTCCAGTGTCGTAGCTTGCCTATGGTATTGTTTATATTTAACTGATTTTGCTTATATCAAGGTCACTGGAAGTTTGGAACTGAACTGAGTAACAATGAAGTCAGGACTTTACATGAAAAACTGGGTAACAGGCTAGCATTAAAAAATACAAATAACACTAAAATGTACTCTCAAAAACTCATTTGGAGTTGAAGAGTTGCCAGGAAGACATATATTGTCAAAAACAGACTCTGAATGGGAAAATGAGACATGCCAGTAACAATGATGGAGAACAAAAAATCACAAAGGATGGAAGGAAAAGAAAAAGAGAAAATAAATAGAACTGTAGGGAGGAAAAGAAGGGATATATTCCATTCTATTAAATGAGTTGACACTAAAATTAGCAGGCTGTTTCATTTACAACCAATGCATTTCTAATTTTTATATAATTTAGTTTAATGAAAATGTAGGAATCCTATGCCAGCAGCCTTAATCAGTTCTGACTGATGAAGGAATTATGAGAAAGAAATTTTTTGTTTCTTCTTGGCAGTTTTTACGTGATCTGAAATACCAATGTCGTTTGTACAAATGTTCTAAATTGATCATGTTCAGAACCCAAAATTTAGTATTACTGACATTTAAACATATTTCATAATGATGGTGAAGTTTCTTATCATATCGAACTACAATTTCCTGTATTTTCTTTTCTTTTGCAATGCATATTATTTATCTCTTTGTGACCTATGAAGAACTTACACAGAACTTGTTAATATTTTTATTTAGGAAAGTATATTGATCTTAGTGTTACCAAGGCAGCCAAGCCAGTTGTAATGAACGTAACACTCATATTGAGTGATAAATGGAGAAATATTTTTCCAAATGAAAAGACTTAATTTGCCCAATACATGAGATGTACAGTCAAAGAAATAGATCATTTTCCAACACCTTAGTTAGGAGAGATGTTTGAATAAGTCTTTGTTAGAGCTCTTTGGTGTTAATTATTTGCTATGAATACTTGTTTGATAACAATGCAATAAAATTTTGCTGACTGCCATATGCAATTCTACAGAAAAAAAATCCAATGTTTTAAGAAGATACTACCTTCAGCTGTTAGCTTAAGGCTGTATAAAAACACATTTGAATTATAGTTTATTTGAGCTAGCTTACCTTATTTCACTTTTAGAAACCTTGGGAGAATACACTGCTGCTAATAGGACTCAATAATAACTTTCCAAAGAGCTCTAATTCAATTCACAGTAGGTTGTCTCTCCATACCTCCATCTTCAGTCTGAATAAGGGAATAAAATATTGCTTTCTGTTCAAGCAGCACCATCTCCCAGCTCAGAAGCCTATTAGATGTGCATGAACACTAAGAACTGGCCCATACCAATTTAGCACCCATAAGTAATTCAGTAAGTGGAATACCAGTCTCTGCTTTCCAAGGTACTAACAGTTTACTAAGTTCAAAATCACTCTTTTATTTATTTCTCAGCAACATAATAAATCTTGAATTATTTTCTGCCAAGTAAACAGTAGAGTTTTGAAAGAAACACCTTTTGCCACCATCCTCCTGACACCCTGACAGTGAGGTCACCCCTCAGAAATAGGAGCTCTTGGATTGAATCAGTGAGTCAGTGAACATGAAATCTGAGACAGCAGTAGCAGCTAAGATAGTGAAATCTGATGATGTTTCTTTAAGACATACATGCCTAAAACTTTTGCTCAGAAGTGATAATACTAGCATCTAAATGACTCACCTTCCTTTCTGGTGGGAGATATTTATGTGCATATATACAATTATATAAACATGTATTTGTAATATAACATCTTTATGCTTTTCTTGGGGAAGAGATTTTCTCTAAGTAGAAAACTGAAGAAATAAAAATGCAATGTACCATGAAGGACTACCATGTTTTTCTCTTTATAGCAGTACGTTATATGTACTATGAGGCCTCTGCAGTAAGATTCAAGTCCATTTCAAATCTCATCTTTCTTTAATTAAAGTAAATGAGTTGCCTGTTCTCCACGGAAAATTCATTTTAGCTTTCATATCTCAACTAGCTTGGTTTTTAACTTATAACATCGATTTTTTGACTAATTCTTTAGCAGTTTACTTCCATATATCTCAAAAGAAGCTTTGTTTTGCTATGAGGTCAGCGCTTGTTATCACTTCCAGATAAACTAAGAGGTCGTTTCTGCTGACTGCAGCCTTTTGCAGTACCCAGCACCTTCTATTTCAAAACAAGTGACTAATGAACAATCCTTCGACATCATTATTTTTGCCCCTAAATGTTATGCTTGAAAATACGCTTTTGCAGCCTCACTGACAATGGGAGGATCATTCCATCTGTTCCATGCAACCCCTTATATTTTATATTTTCAAGTAGTTTATCTACCTTTCCATTTTCTCAACAGATATTTTAATCTTGTTCATGTTCCATCAGCATCCCAAACTGGAATATGAATGCAGATCCAGACAGTTCCCAGAAAAGCCTGTCAGGAATCTGGATTAACACTTGGACCATCACAAGTTGTGTAATTTAAATGTCTTCTGCACTCATCCTTCTTTGCTTAGCCCCTCAGACATGACACATATGCTCAAAACTATGATAAAACAGGATCATAAAATGCACCTCCCTAAAAGAAACCCCCAACAAAACAACATAAACAAAACAAACAAACACAAAACCAAACCCACAAACAAACAGAAACAAACAAAAACCCCAAGAATCCCCTCAGCAACTTGTAAGCAAGTACATGAATGCTAGTGGGTTATAGAAACTGCGCAAATGTGACAACAAAGCTGGTACTGTGGTATTTGGTTTTCATGTTGGTGACCATCACAAAACCTATATATATATATTTTACCTCATATAAAATGACATTAATTAAGCTATGAAGATAAATCCATCCAACTTAAATTTTCCTGTTTCAGCTGGCCTTGGACATAATCTCAAATTATGGGTTAAAATATAAAAGACTAAAGTAATTCAGCCTACACCTCTTTTTAAATGAATCTGACTTACTTGATTGTTAGAAAAAAATAGGTATCATAGACTATCGTGAGTTGGAAGGGACCCCCAAGGATTATTGATTCCAACTCCTGGCCCTGCACAGGACACTGTGACACATACACTGTCTTTTACATGGAATTCAAGACTGTGCACCTGTAGCACAAGAAGACATTTCTATGCAGCCTGTGAAGGCACTGGAGCTTCAGAGAAAGGCAGAATTCACGGAGCAGCATGCTCCATGAAGTCAGATACACTAATTCTTATTCTGAAACTCCAGATTCCTTCCTTTCCAAGCACATGATGTCCAGGTCAGTAGCCCAAATTTCTTGTACACTGCCCATAGGTACAGATGCCTAAAAGCACCTAAGACCTCTAACCCTAAACAACTAAGATGTTTATTGCTTACAGCCTTTGTCTGTAACAGCATTTCCTTTCAAAGCCTCCAGAGTCTTAACATTGTAAGCTGTTTTTTGAACTTCCCTTATTACAGTAATTCTGGGTTTTTCCCATTTTCTCCTTCAGGAACAATGCCAAAAATTTTACTTTTATGGAAAACCACTTGTCTAAGGAAATGCATGCTCTGATTTATATCTTAAGTTTTATATTCTGTGCTCTAGAATAACCCTGGTTGAGCAGGGAGCTTGGACAAGATGACCTGCTGTGGTCCCTTCCAATCTGACCTATTCTGTGATTCGGTGATTTTTAATTTACATCTTATATGTTAATGCTGATCATTAATAGTCTAAGGATGGTCTTTTCCTACTCTCAGGTATTATAGAAAGTACATTAAATCTTGGAAGCTTGCAGAAGTTAGCAGCTCTGTCTCCTCTTATTGTCAGATCTATTCATCCCAGAAATCAATAAAGGTTTGAAGAATGTATGTACCCTGAACACACACACATGTGAAAGTTTATGAATGAGAAGCAGCTGTAATTTAAAACTGTGCCTGCAGACAGATGTCATGAATTATTTTTAGTAGTTACGATAACATCTTGGGCAGAGGCCTAAAAAACACTTGCATATATACTTGTACATATAAATCCAAATCTGAGATTCTCATAATCTTCCCTCCATTTCTGCATAACTGTTTAAACTCTGCACGTTCCCCACATTTTCTGAATTTAAATGCATTACTAAAAGAGCAACAGTCTTAAAAAGCCAAGTGATTTGGCCCAAGTCAGACTGTGACCAGCGATTAAGCTGTCCTCTGCCTTTGTCCATGACAGGCTCTCCAAGGCAGTGAAAGCTAGGAGCAGGCAAAAAATGCAGGTGTGGCAATTCCTGTCTTTTGAAATAGGTCAGTGGAAGTGTCAGGCTATAAAATATATCAGGGAATAGCTGATTGATAAAAATACCTGCCCAGTGATAAATGATAGGATCTGGTTCCTCACAAATAGGAATGACATTTCCCGTAAGATGATGTAATGGTTATATGGCTTGCCCAGGAAGAAACTCAATTACCTTTTTATGGTGTAATAAACTTTGAAGTTCGTGCTGCAATAGCTGGCACCTTTTTAGGAAATGAGATGGAAAGCATCTGCTCTCAAAACAGACAATCCGCTGTTTAGGCTGACTCTAGAGATATAGATTTGAATCCCTCAGGGAAAGGATGGTATTCAAGCCAACCAGCTGCTTCTTCCCAATGCTCCAGTGGGGAAAGGTAACGTCACATGGCACACTCTGACAAAACAGTAAGGAGAGGCATCACTAACAACTCCGCATCTCGTTAGGCTCTTTCCAACACATTTTGAGAAGAGATTATTTCTTCTCACATGTGTTAGGCTTGCCCAGTTCAATTGTAATTGATTAGGCCAGTGGGAACATTTAATATAAAATTACCTGATAGACTTACACAGATAATTTTCAACCTGTTCAAGTCTGTTTCTATAATGTAGATGTTCTACATTTAAGAGAAGTTTGAGGGCTTCTATTACTTTAACAGAGAGATAATTGGTCCAGTCACTGGACTCGAGAAAGCCATTTATCTCATCCTGGTATGGACACTTTATCCTCAGAATACATCTCCAGCTCTGGATAGCTGTCAATCATACCTAGCTCTAGATACAATATAATTAGATCTAAAACACCTAGTTCACACACAGACATCACCCCTAAAATTAAGATAGGTTGTATCCTACCTTAGCTGCATAAAAATTTAGGATGAAAAAGAGACAGGACTCTCATACAATTGGAATTGCATAGGAATAGGTTCAACATTACCATCTAAAAAATATCCTCAGGGATAGAAGCCAGGGAGTCAATCGTATCTACTGAGTAGACTCACTGGGTATAGATCCTGGGAAAGAGAATATTTAATTTCATAGAGTTGTATGAGTTATGAGTCTGACCCCATTACATTTATTTAATGATTACCCACATGACTTGGAGAATGGTCACAAATTAAAGGTCAGCCTCTGATTCACCTGAGACTGAATCTACTCTGTCTGGAGTCAGATAAACCCTGAGCCGTTCACTGGCTTTACATCAATGCTTTCCAGCTCTCACTTTCTATCTGTGAGAAAAAGATCTTCAAGCTTTCCAGAAGATTGCTGACAACTATTTAAAGACTTGAAAAACCAGTCAGTGAGTCATGTTTGGTGGGATGCTAATTAGTACTGATAATTAGTGCTTTATATTGCCTTTTATCTTCAAAGCACTTAAGAAATGCTGACTTGGCATTAATTCTCACAACATCTCATGTAACCTTCCTGAGTATACTAACAGTTGAGCAGCTGATTCAAAAAAATAAAAGAGCGAGAAAGAACACCTCAATGTCTAGTTTCTACCTGTGCTCTGTAATATTTACATAAGCACACACCTTTGTAATAGATCCTTACTATGGGCAGAAACTGACCATATCACAAGTTCAGACAAGGCTGAATAAATTCTTCAGACTTAAAAACTGATATATTTGTCATGTATACGTTTATGTTTGTTTACGTTTCACAGTGTGCATCCACACACTGGCTTTTGTGACTCCAGTTTTTAGATGCCTGAATGCTCCAGATAAAGCCTTATTCCTTATGCCTTATTCACAGGCATAAATTTCAATATTTATCAAGGAACCCAACATCTAGCTGCTGCAAAACACAATTTATTTTTTGTAGGGCTAACCTTAAAAGATTCATAGAAGTGAAGTTCTGAAAAGAACCTCGAAGATCTTTCCTGTGCTCCCAGGGAAGATCAGACTTTATTTTTTTAACCAAAAACATATTGACCAATTTGTCTTTCTGGAAGCGTTAACAGCAGAGTGAACATCAAAGTTATATAGGGCTGTTCAGGGAAACTTCCAAGAATGGAAATTTCATTACATTTCTTGGCAATCTATTCAAGTGCCTAACAATTTTCAGCCTGAAATTTTGTTCCTTATATTCAGTTACAATTTTCTTTATTGCAGCCTGTGGCAAATAATACCTCATGTCTTTTTGCTGTTCACCTCTGAAAAGAATGTGGCTTTAGAAGGGACTTTTCAGTCACTGAGGACAGAAATTTAACCCTTTTTTAACTTTCTCTACTCCAGATCAAGGAAATATTCAGTCAGTCTCATACAATATATGTTCCAGTCACTCAACTATCTTAATTTCACTTTGCTGGACTAACTTCAGCATTGGGGCATGCAGAGCTGGACACAAAATATTACATGTGACCTTCACAATGCCAGGTAAAGGGGAATAAATACTTTCTTTGACAGCTTTGATCTGCTACCTACACTCTAATCTAGTAATCCACATTCAATTTATTGCCCACCAACACCCCAAGGTCCTTTTCTGCACTGCTGCTATCTCAGCAGCCTGTATTCCTGCATGCATTTGTTTTGTCTCAGATGCAGGACTTTGCATTTGCTTCTGCTAAACTCCATGAGGTTCCTCTCATATAACTATTAAATAGAATCAATCCCAATTCTGGCTCCTGATTGTGCTGGTTTTAGCTGGGGTGCTTTTGTTCATTGTAGCTGATACAGGCTTATGTTTTGGATTTCTGATGTTGGTAACAGTGTTATCAACACTGTTGATTCAGTGTTGATAACACTCAGGGGTTTTTTCTGCTCCTCACCCCTCACCACCAGTGAGGAGGCTGGGGGTGCACAAGAAGTTGGGAGAGAACACAGCTGGGACAGCTGACCCCAGCTGACCAAAAGGATACCCCACACCATATGGTGTCATGCCCAGCACATAAAGCTGGGGGAAGGAGAAGAAAGGGGGGGATGTTTGGAGTAATTGTTTGTCTTTCCAGGTCACCGTAATGCATAATGGGGCCTTGCTTTCCTGGGGACAGCTGAACACCTGCCTGCCCACAGGAGGTGGTGAATGAATTCTTTGTCATGCTTTGCTTGCATGTGCAGTTTTTTGCTCTGACTATTTAGCTGCCTTTATCTCAGTCCACGAGTTTTCTCACTTTCACCCTTCCAATTCCCTCCAGCATCGCAACACGGGTGGGGCAAGCAAGCAGCTGCGTGGGGCTGAGTTGCCAGTGTTAAATCACAACACTGAGGAATATCACTGACAGTTAGACTTCAATTTGTGGATCACTACCATAAAGCCTGAAGTTTCAGGTTTTCACCCAGTTTGTATTCCATCCAGTCTTCATCTCCTCTTCTAGGCTATGTTTGTTATGGAAGACTGTTGTCAAAGGCCTTGCTTCTTCCAAGGCAAATGATGTAGGACACTCCCTGCAGCCTATACAAAGAGTCACTAGCATCTAAGAAGGTAATCAGTCAAGCACACTTTGGCCTGTGTAAATCCATGCTGTCTGTTCCCAAACACATTCTTGTCCGTCACATGCATGAAAACAATTTTTGTGAGGTCTTTCTCCGTAATCCTCTGAGAGACTGAAGGGACACTGAGTGATCTATTGTCCACTTTATCATTCTTCCTGCCCTTTTTGAACAGCATGTAACAGCTGCTTTTTCCCACTCATCAGGGACCTCCTTCAATCATCATGAACATTCAAAGACAAGTGACAGTGGTTTCACAGTGATACCAGTAAGCTCTTCAACTTTTCCTCACGGTAAAGCATTTCTAACCCTCTTACCATTCTTTTGATTTCCTCTGAACACTTTCCAGTTCATCTAAATTTTAGAAGAACATAGTGACCAACACAGGACATGGTGTTTCTACTATTACATACCACTACACTTTAAAATGAAAAGCATCATTGCATTGTTGACAAATGCTCCATTTTTTATTCATGATAGATCCCACACTGACTAAGTGGAAAGCACTGAAGTCCAGTAAGGCAAAACAAAGATATTTCTGATTCATAACAAAAAGCTCATATTACCAGGCAATGCCGTTCTCTCAGGAGAGATTCAGGTTTCTAATATACTGAGCTCGGTGAGATTTCATGATTTATAGCATCCATCATGATCAGAATGACAAGATTCTGTGTCCTTGACCAAGAATTTTTGACACAGAATTACTACAGATGAGGCAATAAAAATAATTCACTTGTTATATTAGACTCATTATATATGTCTGTCCTACCATAAAATGTGGAAATATTCTATTTCTTCCCCAAACTAGGTCACAAAAGTATTTTAGTAGCTATTTCAGTTAGTTTTGCATCTAATGTTAAATACTTATTCTGAACTCCAGAGTCTCTCCATTTATTGAATATAAATTTAAAGGTTCAACACAAAACAAAACAAAAGGAAGGAATGAATTTATAATTCTCACTCTGCAGTTTACTACTTCAGATGTTCATTTGACCATCTACTTAAAACAGCATTTCAATTTCTCACAGAAACATACAATCAATTACAAGATACCTGGAAATAATTTGACTTGATATGTATACAAGACAACTAAATAAGTAGGCTGTCACAGTCTTCAGGAAGGGAACAAGAAATATTATCTGATCCAGCCTTTCATGGGACAGGGAGCCTAGATGAGATTGTCTAGAATCCAGTCACACTGCATTTTGAAAAACCCTACTATGATAAGGACTCTACTGCATCCCTGTGGAGATTATTCCAGGTACTGGCTGGTCTCGTAAACATTTCTTTCTTATGTCAAGATGAAACCTCTCCTGGTGCAACTTGTACCCGTTGCACTTTGTCTTTTCCATGTGACTCCTAGTGAAAAGAGAGACTCTGTCCTCTTGTAGCCTCTCTTTAGGTACTGGAATACTATGATAAAGTCACTCCTATGCCTTCTCTTCTCCAGGGTGAAAAGACCCAACTGCTTCAGTCTTTCACAACAAGCCAGGTTCTCCAGCCTTTTGATCATCTTCCTGGCCCTTATTTGGACCATACCCAGTCTTTCTACATCTTTCTTGAATGGTGGGCACCAGATCTGGACACAGTACTCCTGGCATGGTCTAATACATGCTGAATACAGTGGGTGACCACATCTTTATTTCTGCTAGTAAAGACCTCATGGATGCAGCCCAGGATCTGATTTTCTTTTGTTGCTGCAGCTTGACTCATGTTCAGATTGCTCACCACCAGGACGCTCAGGTCTCTCAGAAAGGTTGCTCCCAGCCTGCACTGGGCTTTTTGTTTATCTCATCCTAGGTGCAGGACCTTGCACTTTCCTTTGTTAGAATTCATACATTTCTTGCTGGCCTGCTCTTCCTGCTTGTCTGTCTCTCTGACAGAGGGCTCTCCCTTCTGACAAGTCCACCTCACCTTTCAGTTTGGCATCATGGGCAAACTTGGTGAGAGGGTTTTCAATCCCTTCATCCAGATAATTTATGAAGATGTTTACCAGCCTGGAGCCCAGTATTGATCCTTAAGGGACCCTGCTGGTAACAGCCTGCCAGCCTGAGTAAAAAGCATTGATCACCACCCTCTGAGCGCAGCCTGTCAGCCACTTCCCTACATATCTCACAGATCACACATCCAATCTGTATCTTGTCAGTTTGTCTAAGAGAAAACTGTGGGAAACAGTGTCAAATGCCTTGTTGAAGTCCAGGTAAACAATATCTAGTGCTCTCCCCACACTGACCGAAGATGTTATCTTATTGTAGAAGGTGTTCAGGTTGATTTGGCATGGTTCACCATTGGTAAATCTCTGCTGATTTTTCCCAATCACTGCTTCATTTGGAGAATAGTAGTTTCTAGGAGGACTAATTCCATTACTTTCCCAAAAATTGAAGACTAATGGTCTTGTAGCTTCCTAGGTCTTCACTTGTGCCCTTCTTATAGATGGGTTTGACAATGCATTTTAAAATGCTTACACTAGAATCAAATTTATACTGATAGAAAAAAAAAATGTATTTTCTAATATTATCTTGTATTTTCTAATATTATCTTGTATTTTCTAATATTATTGATTCTTCCATGATTATGGCTACTGCTAAGTAGTTTTTCATTGAATTCTTCTCTGCCTTGAATGTTAAATCTGGGGAATTAGGTTTTAACTGTGTTTAGAAATTGTTTAATGAGTACTTATGAAGAAATATCAGTGCTTTGAAAGTTATTTGAAAGTATAATCTATGTTGTATTGTAATGAGTTCATGTTAAATTTGGATATTAATACTTTCATATTTATTTCTAAATAATTAATTTCTAAATGTACTATTGGTTGCAAATGAAAATGAAATTCAAATAGATCTTCAGTTTCAATAAAATGATCTTTAGAATTTTTTTTTTGTTTAAGATTTAGAAGAAAAGTCTACAGTGGCTTATTCCTTCAACCTTCTACTCTCATACAATTTATAAGGGAATCACATGAGAAACATTGTGAATCATATTTTATATTATATTGAAATAGACTGATATGAGATCACCACTTTTTATCTATTCTTCCCTTTCCAGGTGAGAGATACTTGATAAAGAGCTGCCATCTGAAGGATTTTCTACATTTTTGGAATATCCTGGGTCCATATCCTCCATAATCATATAAAAGCCCATCTAGAATTTTCAGAATTGGCTAAATAGTTAGAATGCTCTGAAAAATGTCAAATTCTGAACAGTCTTTCTAACTATGCACTGTTGTATTTTATCTGTCTTTGATAACATCAATAAGACCACTAGTATCTTTACTAGAAATTAGCAGGAACAAGTAATACTTCCTTCCTCTCACTATTCAACAGACAGCAAATTGGCAAATCATTTCACATAAGACTGGAATGTCTAAACTACAGGTAGATCAGTTTCTGAGGCAATTAAAAATATTAAAATAGTTAAATTTTCAAAACCTTTGCCCTTTTAAAATCTTATTTTGTTTTTGTTTTTTGCAGGATGCTCTTCCTTTACAGGTAGTAATTTTTCAGACATAGGTTTACAGCAGAAAGATTCAGGAGCAGAAACACCAATCTCTATAGCCAGTGAGTTGACAATTTACACATCCCCTCTCCTGTATAGCACAAAAGTGTCTCTCTGGCTTTGGCAAAGATGAGAAAATACAAAAAAGCCCACAAACTATTACTACACAGCTGCCAAGAACATATTCGTGGCAAACACATATATCCAAGTCCTCTCAGTGTCATAGTGGTTGTTCATTACTTTGATAGGAGATGGAAACACACTTGATGGGGAAGGTGGAGAGCAGCTGAGTTCCTGTTTACACAATGGATGCCTCTGCCCTGCTACATTGCTCTTAAAGTAATTTTCTCCTGAGATCAAAATGAACTATCTGTATCATAAACTGATTTATTCTCTTTTCTTTTTTTATTTCTGAACAATGATTCACAGTGGAACCTGAAAATTTAAGTGATATTTTTTACTCTTCATTATTCACAGCTATTCTTGGCCTTAATATTTAAAATTGTTAGTAATATTGTTTTCTTTGCTTGTGATGTAACTTTTGTTGCATTGGAAACAAAAATATAACTATTATTGCTTCTGGAAGCCTCTCCTGGCAGGGACTGAAAGCACCAGTCACAGGTAAGCAATAAAAAAATGCATCTTTTCCAGACATAGGAGGGATTCCATTTCTTTGCTCTGTGAGAAAAAGTCAATACGTTATCACCATAGCAATGCTCGCTTTTAGCTTAACAGTTTCTGCGAGGAAAGGAAATGCAGGCAGTGGTTTTTGCAGACAAAATATTATTCCAAATGGGTGCCCTAAGAAATATAGCACCCAATTCTACATCTTCCCCTGTTCTTCATTATATTAACAAGACAAGAGCAGATTGTTGAAACCTTCTAGAGTGCTAAAATTCACTGAAATCTTGTGTATTATTGAGATATCTAAATACTACCGATGATACCTTTTTCTTTCTCTCTTCCTATATTTAGTTTCTTCTTTAACACAGAGGGAGGAAAAATGTCTCCCAGACAATGAATTCACTGAAGAACCTATTCTTTAGGAATTTTTGTGTTCTTTTGTACTGAATGGGAAAGACACAATTATTTTAGCAAAGACGACCATTTTCTTGATTCAACTACTATCCTCCAAAAGGGCAAAGATCTGCCATTTTACCTACAAACAAGTTTGCATTTTGCGCTCTTGAAACTATGGAAAAGAAGACAGCTTCTTAAAAGCAGCATTCCTTCATTAAATTTTCTCAAAACCAGTCACTGCAATCTTTAGATGTTCTGTTTAATTAAAATTCATTAAAGTCTAGGGCATATTGTGCATGTGAATAGAAGTGGACTGTAATTAAATAAAGTTTGTAACAAACACCGCCCTCCCATTGTTTGTAATTATTTGGCTTATGAAAACACTCTGAAAACATGTTCTTTTTAACTGTTAATATTGCAGCTTCATCAGTGTTGTCTTTTCTATTTACCACATCATTTTCTTCATAACTATTGGCATATAGGATAGGTATTACTCACCCAGTCTCTTATCTATTTTGGACCCAAGTTACAGAGTTCTGGACACAGTCTATAGCTTCAACACTAAGGCAAAGGTTGAAAAGGCTGTGATATTCTGTGACATTATGTAACTCTTAACTATAGTAGTGAATTTTATGTGAGGAAGCCCAGGGATTTTGGAACTCTGAGAATGGGAGTTGCCTTCCCAAAGCAACTTAGATCCACCAAAATTCTCCTTAGTTTTTACCCAAGACATGAGACAAAGAGGAAGAAATCAAGAGACTATCACAGCAAGGAAAATGACACATCATGGGATTTTGAGGCTTAAGCCATATGTGCAAAACTCAGAGAATAAATTTTTAGTTAGCTAAACTGTTTTAGTAGGTTTAATACATTCTAGGAAAATTTTTTTTAAAAAATCCACAAAAAGGCATTTCTATTGTGAGACATGCAGTTTCAGTGAAACACTCATTAAAGAAAATACAGAAACTATCCTATGACTTGATCTGCAGTATTCTGCCATATCAGAAGGTGCCTTACACCTTAGGCTTCAAAATTAAATATCCTTTTGCTATTTTTACATGGCTCTTGAGAAAAAGGAAGTTACAGAAAAAGAGTTTTGAAGACTGTCCCAATATCCAGTCTTTTTGATGTATTCTCCCAGGAAGTTTTGGTTTACAGCTCTTTCAGCTAGAGGAGGTAATGGGATACAGGTCTCTTAATTCCTTGGCAACTGTGCTTATCATTAGGTTATTCTATGAAAGAAAAACGTGAGCCCAGCAGAGTTCTCTATGGAAGAGACTGCTGGTGCTTACTTTCAAGTAAAAGCTTTCACAGGCACTCTCTGCTGCTCTGTAAACTTTCAGTCTGCTAAATACATTTTACTGCAAGTGGATAAGATGATAAGGGAAACCATTAAAGAAGCCACAAAATATATATATGATATATTTGGCTTGGTCACTAACAGAAGAGCATTTAACTCTGCTGTTAACAACATTTAAATAAATACATTTAAACAATAACTTGGCCCATACTGTTCACCTACCTACAGTGATGGAAGCCAAGAGCAAATGGCACTAACCCTCTTGAATCTGCACAGCCTAGTGCTGGTCCCTTGATGAAAGGATATGTCTGAGATGGAGGCAACACAACACAGAGAGAGTGACTGAGCTAATATTTAAGTACCATGCTCAAGATCACTCTCCAGACCTCTTTTATTTCACCACAGATGCACAAGAACACAGACAAGTTACTGTTTATGTTTTCTCAAAATTTTCAAAATCTTATAAAGGCTCCAAAAGCATTTAGTGAAGAGTTAATATTAGAAATTTCTAAGATTCTATTATAATCCTCATCTTTTTTCTTTTCTTCTCTTTTTTTTTGAATTCTATTTCAAAACCAGCAGTCCTACCTGGAACAAACTCAGAGCCTTCTGGTTCATAAAAGTGCTTCACAGTCAAAGGATGACCTTGTAACTGAATACAGCTACTCCAAAGACAGAATCAGTTCAAATATTCCCACAATGGTGAACTAATGTACTAGAGATGTCATTTTCAACCTTTTCTACTTTTGGAAGCTTAGCCATTTTTCAGCAACATATAGAACAACTTAAGCTCAATGGGAAATAATCATCCTATATTTCTTAATTACCTTGGGTTTTTTATTATTTAGAAGAAATTTACAGTCCCTAGAAATCTGTGTGATGGGTTAAAACCCATTATGCTGGACAAACATCTATACATCTCATTCTGCAGTTCTCTCTCATGCAACATTTTCACTTGCCCTTCTTTTCTATTTAAGTGAGAGTTGTTGATGTGGTATTTGCAATCAGTTTACCTCCTGTTTCCTAATTTTTTTTTTTTTTTTTGGTGATGTAGGTGCTTTCTCACAGCTTGTTTCCAGATGGTGGCTGAATTTTTATCTTCTTTCCAAGGCAAATATGTCCCCAAAGTCTGTAGCAGGAAAGCCAACTGACAGATGTGTGTACAAACATAGCAAATTAAAATTGTACTGGAACCTATATTCACAAAGGCTCATTTCACCTTAAAAACATTCTGGCTTGCATTTGATTTATTCTCAAGGTCACATAAAAATTTAATTACATTTGTTCTGAAAAGCAACTGAATAATGAGTCAATGTGAACTACATTGAACTACCCCATGAAATTTATTACATCATATTCATTAGTTTTAAATCTAATGCAATTTTTAGCATAACAATCTCTTCCCAGTCATCTTTTAAGAGCAAAAGCTGAGATTTTTCTACAACTAAGGGATGTCACTTTCACTAGAAAAATATGTAGTAGGCATAATAGAACATGAAATCTACCTGACAGCTCTCTCAGGAAACAAAGCTGTAGAGAACTGTGAATAATATGACCTGTTCTTCAAAAAAAGAAATGACAATGGTTGTTTTTTTGTCTTTCTTGGAGGTACTACCCAGGAATCCAGTCATGAGGAAGATACATTTAGTAGTAGTGAATTAATAAATCCGAAAGGGAAATGGGAAAAGGACAAACTCCAAAGAACCTACCACCCTGAAAATTTGTCCTAAATAAGTTTATCTCCCAATGAGAAAAGGAAACTTGTAGGACATATTTAGTGTCCTTTTTATTATAGGACAGACTTTAAAAAAATTAAACTTTATTAATTAACTTTATTATTAACTTATAAAAGATCTTGAAATGTTATTTGATTTCTGGAGTTTAGACTAAATCAGAAGTACAGAGTCAACATCTGACTCCTTCCTTACTGCAGAAAGAAAAGCTACCTACCATGCTTCAACCCATAATCTTCACATACCCTCTAAATTAAATACCTAATTTAGGTTCAGGTTCTGAACAGAGCTGAGGCTGATCTAAACCACAATGACCGGACTCAAAAGGTGTTACTTTCACAGACATTGACATCAGCCTCCCTGTTGTTTCCCATTTACATTCTTATGAAGAAATAGCTATTTGCTCCCAGCTGGCTTCCAGCTATCTGGTGTTACTTCTGCCTTCCAAGTGGGGCACACAGAATAAGCACATTGCAAAACAACACTATTTTTAGTAGTTTTCTATAGTCTCTTTGCTCTTAACGTAACATGTAGAGCCCAAAGCGCTCCTTGCCTCCTGTTTGAAATGTCCATATAGTCTGACAGCTCTCTCTAACTGAAAGCAATTGTATATCCAATACTTGGTATGCTTCCAGGAGCATTCCTAATACTGCCTATTAATCCGGTCATTAATGTCCTAATTGCACTTGGTAATCTCAGGAAAGGAAGTGTTTATTTTGGACAAGAGTTTACATCTTCAGTAAAAATATTTTACCAATTTTGTTCGCACTTATTATCTAAACACTCCTTCAGCAAGCATTCTCCCATGGGAACAACCTCTGACTCACAAATAGACCAGGTGCCCTTCTCCATTAACCTTCTGGGATAGCACGTGCTGTTCCTAGCTCCAAAGCGACTGCTTGTAAGACAAACTCCTTTGGAAAGCTCTGTGTAGCTGTGGACAGAACAGCTTTTCAAAGATCTAAAAAAGTTTCTAAAGTTCTAATGCAGACTTCCTTCTGTCTTACTTTCCAGAAACCATCAAGGTCAGCCAAAGAAGCAACAAGTATGTAAGTAATATTAATTCTTTCACTAAGAGGTTAGTTGTGTACTTTTCAAGTCTTTCAGCAGGATCTCCCTTAAAATATGGATAAATTTAAAAAGTCCAGAGGGATGGTTTGAACGTTATCCCTGTGATGAACTCCATGCTGTTTGCCTGGGTTAAAGAGCAATGCAGATAATTGCAAAGCCAGGAAGGGTTTGGCTTGCAGCAGTTGCAAGTTGCATGGCTTGCACTGAGCTTCCTGACTCAGCAGGCAAAGTAGACATAGCACATGCATCCACATGACCAAATTCAACCCTAGGTTTTGTGGGGATATGGAGCAAGAAGTCAGTGGTTCCCTCTTCTTTGTATTCCTGGACAATGGTTGCACAATTTGGGCTGTGGTAAATTTATCAGATTGACATTTTCAGCCCACTAAATCTAGATCTTGGAGTAAGCTGCTTTTGGACTACTAAATCCCGCCATGGGCAATGCTGAAGTGACTAGTTTCATACAGACAGAGCAGTCTCAGAAACCCTGCGTTAAACTTGCCTGGGACTAGACAAAGGGATTCCCCACTAGGATTGTTATGAGATCATTCAACATCATCATATCATCACAGTATCCAAATAGTCTAACCTTTCAGTTTTTAACTGACCCAAATCCATTAAAGCAGCCTGCTCTGGGACTTCATCGGCAAATTGCAGTTTTCTCTCAACTATGGAGCAACCTGCACAGAATATGGTTTATAGATCCAGTCACATTATTTAGTCCTCTTATCTCACAGACTTCCATCATCTTTCGGGTAAGAGCTGCAGCAAGAATCACCTGAAGCACTGTTATCTCAATGCCAGTCACTCAGCCAAGCTTCAGCTTCCCTATCTCTGACATATGCTGAATGATCTGTTGGCTCCAGAAAGAATTTCCAGGGATTGTTTATAACAGAATTCTGCCATGTCATGTCCACTGACTTGAGATCTATCTGGAACACATATTCATTTCAATGGTCAACAAAGGTCTGATTCAGTGGCCTCTACAAAGGCACCAAAGGTGCAGGTCTCTCAGAGGACTTGTGTCATACCTGCAGGTCCTCTGTACGGAATATCAAACACATCCTGAATTCTCTAGGGCATCTCAAATGATGCTTATCAGTTATGCTTGGGCAACAACTCTATCCTTCTGCCATGAGAGCACCCACTCCTTGCAAAGGCTGTCAGTTCTTTCAGTACTGTTGCAACAGAAAGGATTGTCTCCAGTCAGATCCTGAGCCAGCAACAACTCAGGTCATCATTTAAAATATTTAAATTAATATTAAAGCTAAAAACATGACAAAATCCTGGAGAATATGTTATGGACAGAATAGAGGAGAATAAGTGGAGCCGAAACCATTAACGGTTTTATGATTTTGCTGTTTCTTCTCATGCTTTTTACAGGCGGAGAATAGTTAGATTAACTCATTCGCTCCCCTCCAAATGGAGCAAGTCACAAAAAATGGTGCTGAGGAGAATCTGGTCTTTACAGCTCTATATGGGACTACAGAGTCCAGATCACAAGGCTTTTTAGTGGCATAGCTGAATAATTTTATATATATATAAAAGTATATGTATAGATATATATATAAGGTGTGAGAAGTTGAATACAGTTGCAAGAAGGATTGTGTGTTTCAGCAAGAATTCCCCATGTATATCACTGGTTTTGAGAAACAGATTCATCATGCAGATGTCCTCATCAACTCAAACTCTGATTGGAAAGACAGGAAGAAGGCTTCTTTCATGGGAAATATTCCAGCAAGATGACCTTTGTTGTGATACTAATTGAAAGGTCTGTCTTATCAGACTAATTTTATCTTGCTAGTGTTGAAACCTGGAAAACATTTTTATAAAGTCCTGTATCTTGAATGACACCATAAAGAATCCATGAATTTTCCATATCTATTACCAGCCTTGCAATTTATGCCATCATAACTTCTGTTTAAAGACATGGAAGAAGAGAGAAGACTCAAGTACTCTCCATATCATATCCAGATGGCAAAGGCTAGCCCACCTAGCATCTGAGTCATCCACTGAAAGCTAAGAGTCAAGGCAATTACCCTCCCAATACTGGACCTTTGGTTATTTGCCTAAAATTACTTTGGAAAAATTTGTACTCTAAAATGTTTCAACATTTAGGCTGGTTAAACTACTGCCGACTCTCACAGAATGAACTGCAATCCACAGAGCAGAAAGCAGAGTTGGAAAAAGCAGAAATATCTCTATTTCTTCCATATAAGTAAACCACATAATCAGATGAAGCACAGTTTCAAGTTTGGTAGTCCTTGAGTTTTCCATTCTTGTTATCACCATCAATCTTAAAATGAATACCTTAATTAGGATGTCAACATTTTTTTTAAAACATAATTGTTTTCAGATTTGCCTAAAGCAGACAAGTTAATCGAGTTTGCAACTATATTTCTTTGGTTAATTTTATGAGACTGACTGGCTGCTCTCCCTTTAATTTGCTAATATTCTTAACATTCTACTGATCTATTTCTCTGTCTGTTCTTAATTATTATTTCTCATGGAGTGTCCTTGTTTCTTGTTATCACCTGATAAATAGCAAGGCATGTTTTCATAGTTTCTAAAAAAATTCCTGCATGTCAGAATTTGTGAGCACTGGCTGTATGGTTGATACACAAATAAGTCATCTCCTGTTCCCTATGCTTTCACAAACAAGAAGTGGAAAGGGATGAAGTTTTGCTCTCTATCTGATATGAAGCTGGACCCAGACATTGGGACATGCCCCCACATTCCACAATTTAGATTGCCCTATGTCCTATTCGTATAGCAGAAAGGAAGTCAAATAAGAAAATAAAGAGTAGAAATTTGTTTTTCTGATGAGGCTACCTTCCCAAAGTGTAGTGATGACTGATCCACTTCTCTCCAGGACCAATGTTTAAAGCTCTAAAATTTTGGCTGTCAGTTCAGACATTGGCTAGCTACGACTCATTCAACACTTGTTTCTTTGCTGCATTCAGTCTGGACTACTCACTTCAGGATTATTAGAGGATGTTATAGGATTCATTCAGTAGAAATGAAAAAGCAATCTTAAATTTATTTAACTACTGGAATCAAAGCTCCAGCCTGGTTTCTTGTTTACCTCTAAAATGCCCTGGCAGAAAGCACAGCTTCATGTTAATAAACAAATTATGGGAAAACATATTTCTTATGAGAAATATGATTCTTTCCTCTTCATACCTTTTAGACTTCCTAAACTATCAAACATACTAACTTTTATAGCATATCTAAAACATTAGATTATCTGCTATTAGCTACACTCATTTAAACTGAATTTATATTAGCTTTTATTACCAAGTCACCATAGCTAAGTTACTAATATCACTTTACTTTGAACTTGGCTGCTTTCAAATACAAATCACTAAGCATCCAAGACATTCCAACTTCATAAAGATATAGCTTTCCTTTTCTTACTAGACACCGAGTAAGATTTTTAAATAACTAGTGCCTTTCTAACTTTTATTTATCAGCATGCTCATAACTTAGTTAATTTATTTTATCCAAATAAAGCAAAGTTCTTAAACTTAAAATTTCATTCATTGCACTTCTGCAAAGCCAGAGAGCCTTGGCAGTATCATCATAAATTTTGTACAGAGATGTTGCTAATTTTAAAAAAAAATCAGAAGGCCTTGAATTTTTAAGAGCTATTCCTGCACTCTTCTTTAATATTAGGGAAAAATTGATTCCAGGAGAGGATTCACTTTATCTTTGCATATTTATAAAAATTGCATGGGACTACATGTCCTACAATATAAGCATGACAACCGAGGTTCAGATCTAGGCAACAATAAAGTAAATACCAGCTCTCCTATTTTTCTCAGAACACAGCAGACGTAAAACTTTGGAAATTCATGAGGTAAAAAAAGATCTAGCAAAAACAAAATCATAAATTTTAGAAGCAAGGAAAACTTGTTGCAGAGCTTTGTAAAACTGGGACAAGTTAAGGGATCAGGGGGCACAGCAGCTCAAAGCACCAGGCAAAAGCAGTTTCTATGGTAAAAAAAATAAAACCAACACAAAACCCCCCTAAAAACCAAAAATCAAAACAGGAACAACAAAAACACCAGAACCCAAACCATACTTTGTTTAAGTGTAATGGAAAAGTTAATTAGATGAGCTGCAGCCTGGAGCTTTCTAATAATTAAGGTTTGAGGACTACACTGCAATATAGCTTTGACTAAAGGCAACCTGGTATGGAATACAAAATGACAGTAACTGATTAGCAAAACTCTTGAACTCTGAAAAATAACATTTTCCATTGTCAAGGTCAAGGAATAAGATTAGCAAGGCTTGCTGGAAGATCTTTGACAAGAAAGAATAAGAGTTCAAGGGTAAACAAGATTTTTTGAATTTACTTGCTTTTACAACAGAACAGAGATATAGTCAAATGTAAATTGCATTCAAAGCTCACCTATAATCAAAGTAAACGGCCTTCTTACACATTCTAGAAAGACTTGCACCATAAGGCACATTTGCTTTCTTATTTTTCTGCTTTGCATTGCATCAAGATGAGTAAAGGAACTGGAAAACACATCATAACTGCCTGAGTAAGAGATTCTAAAGCTTTTATGTGCTATTTATCTATTTCAAGCTGTAATTAAAATATGGTGGGCACATGGGGATGGCAATGCAGTCCACCATAAAAACAAGCAGGAGGAATTGCTATTTGGAGATACTTGTCTTTTCCTTTACAATGGAAAGATCTTGTCTGGCGTAGGCAACACAGCTAATACACATACAGGTGGTTAAAATTAGGGAATCCTGCCTGAAGGATATTGATTATTAGCTGATTGTGATAGACTGAGATATGTACTTTGTTAAATTTTAAGACAGATTATTCTGAGATGCCCAACCTTTAGATGACTATAATTAAGTCTGCCCTTTTAATGACAAGCATGACTACTCCAAAGAAGGGGTTATAGGTCATCATCCAACTTATTCCAAGTGTGACTGCTGTGAGCAGGAAATAATTGAAACTGTCATCAAAATGTAACTAATTAAATCTGTATTATACTTTGTTACTTTAAAATCATTATTCCAATAACTATTTTGAATGGAGTGAGGCTTTAAGAAGGTTGTGAAGTTATTGTAAAAAAGTTTCACACGGTGCTTCCACATTATTTCTGAGCACTATGTTGCAGGCAATCCTAGTCTCACATCATCTGTAAAGTGGCTCTGGAAGAAAGTAGTGGGGATAGTACATCTGCATGTGACTACTTATTTTGTATGTTGGTCCAAGTGTC
Organism: Pardalotus punctatus; assembly: GCA_013400915.1. Lineage (NCBI taxonomy): Eukaryota > Metazoa > Chordata > Aves > Passeriformes > Pardalotidae > Pardalotus > Pardalotus punctatus. The sequence continues at coordinate 44,933 of VZTX01028458.1, read as the reverse complement.
TGTACTTGTATGGATTTATACAAATATCAGAGATAGGATTCATAAAGCTGATGATTCATGTCTGGGTAAAGCCTCACTGAATATCATTCTTGTATTTGTGTTCCTTAGGTGTTGGTTTGGTTTTTTTTTAGTTAGTAAATGTGCTACACCAGTTTTGAAAAAGGAGAACATTCAAAATTCAAAATTAAACGAATCTGCTAAGAATCCACCTGCTCTACAAGTACTCAGTAGTCAGTCAGTCATAAAATAAGAAGTTCTAATATTCATTCTAGTTTTTTTCTCCACAGACCATAAAAATGTAGAGTGTATAAACAGATACAGATGTAATCCAAAGAAATAAATCTCTACTTAAAAAGCACAGCTGCTCCTGTACCTCATATCAAATGATTTCTACCAAACAGAATACTAGCCCGGCATTAAATTTATACAGCAAGAATGAAATTTGGTGAACACTTTTTACACAAAATATTTGATTCCTAATGCATTATCACAACAAGCATTATAATGTAGTTTATGCTGTTGCTACTTTGAAAGTAGCTATTTTTAAGACCTTATATTTTGCAACCAGAACTTATAGATGCCCACATCAATGCTTTCTGATGAATCATTTGTTTCTAAATACTTCTTTTATGTCTTCATGAAAAATATAAAATATATACATGAATAGTGGTTTTTATAAACTGAGAAGTAAACAATACTATAAGAACCTGCAATTCTTCACTGGCCCTTGGGGGAAAGACAGTGGATAGGGTCAGATGTAATCCTTGCTCCAGCTAAGCACCTTTGTATTGCAACCTGAAGGGTGGTTCTATCCAAACTTTTTTATGGCAATTTAAACTCATTTAGGAGTATTTCTACTCAATGCAATGTCAGGAGGAATAAGTGTAACTCAAAAACATGATGTAAAAAGATAGAATCCCTTCTCTTCTCTTCTTCCTCACTCTTCTATTCTGTAATCAAGGATTACATTTAGTCCTTTTTGATAACACTGTGCTCTGATGTTACAGACTTAGGAAATTAGCCTGCTTCACTTTGAGATAAAGTAGCACACAGCTGTGAATCTGCTAAGGTATATGATTCCCAGTTTAAGGCAGTCCCACCTTAAAGGCAGTCCATGCTCAGAGAGAATGATGTTATTGGGAATGAGAAGATGAAGGAAAGAAAGGTGAGAGATGGTGTGTGAACTGAAGGCAAGCAGGAGGCTTTTGTCTGCTTGGCAACTGAATGAACTGAATAGCACTTTTTTTGAGATTATAAAATAAAGTCTGTCTGCTTAATAGCAGTAGTGGTACAGAGCTGGAAGCTATCACAGCTATGCTACTTTTGTGGTCTTGTTTCTCTAAAAAAAAAAAAAAAGAAAAAAGAAAAAAACATAACAGAGGTAATTTTTGTTTTTCTTAATGTTGATATTAGAAAGCATATTCTACTTTTCAGTATTAAGTAACTTGATTGTAAAAATTATGAAGCTTTGTGTAGTGGTTTTTTGTGGGGCTTTTTTGACATCTGTTTTTTCTTGCACAGCACCAATTTTTTGGTTACTCTATAGTATAGAAAGAATTGGAAACTGGTCAATTGCAGAAGAAGAAGGTAGAAGTAAATTCTGTTAATACAGATAAAGAACATGTACTGATACATCTGAAAAAGTACTTGTTCATCATCTAGTCAATAATCTATTTATTTTATGTTCTATATGGTGTTGATGTTTGAGTTGGAATATTGTGTAGTAGTATCCTAGAAACCTATTCCTGTATTTCTGTCAAAGAGAGAAAGAAGATTTATTTAATGAGACCTACTTTTGTGTAAGAGCATAACTAATGCTATTTCATCTTTGGCTGCCTAGCACTGCAGTCCTTGCTCTTACCTAAGGAGTCACATCAAAGTAATTACAGAGTAATTATTATTGTCCTTCTATTGGTACCTCTGATAACAGCACAAATTTAGTATTCTAGTTCTCTTTTAAAAGATCATTAAGTACCAGGACAGTTTGAGGGGAAAAAATAGAAAAAATAATCTTTGAATCTTGAGTCAGAGGTTTTAGACATCTTGATGTGGCTCACCACTATGATCAGTTAGTTTTAAAAAAACTTAGTCCTGTGGATTTTCCTAACACCTGTCTTAAGTGTTAATGGAATGAAAAGTGCCTGACTTCTTCAAGGCAATGCAAGTACTCCAAGAAAATAACTTTATGTAAGTGGGTCAGTGGCATTTGAGTAATAAGTGAGAAATGTTGATGGATGCAGACTTTTTTGAAGTGCATGTATGTGTCATGGCTTAACCCTGATGGCAACTAAGTACCACACAGTCGCTCACCCACCTCCCTGCCCTGCCCTGCTAGGGAGGAGAAACAGGAAAAAACAGTAAAACTCACATACTGAGATTAGAACAGTTTAACAACTGAAACAATCTAAAACATAATAATAATGGTAACAACAACAATAATAGTAATGAAAAGGAGGGGGAGAGAGAGAGAGAGAGAAACATGTGATGTACAATACAATTGCTCACCACCTGCTGACTGATGCCCAGCCTGTCCTCAAGCACTGATCAATCACTCCTGGCCAACTCCTCCAGTTCATATACTGCATATGATGCTCTACAGTATGGAATATCCCTTTGGACTGTTTGGGTCAGCTGTCCTGACTGTGCTCCCTCCTGGCTTCTTGTGCACCTGCTCATTGGCAAAAGATGAGACACTGAAAGGTCCTTGACTTTGGGTAAACACTGCCCAGCCACTCAAACATTAGTGTGCTATCAACATTATTCTCATACTCAATTCAAAACTGCACTGCAGCAGCTACCAAGAAGAAAATTAACTCCATCCCAGCTGAAACCAGGATGGTGTGCCACTATACTGTGGCATGGCTTACTTTCTCGTTTGTCATAGCTCTGTTTACGGTACTACCATTTATTCCTTGGGATTTTTATCCACTTGCAGGAATTTGAGGTTTTCCTTTGATGTGTCACCCCTCTTTTGGTAAGTTTCTTGATTTTTCTATCTTTAGGTGGAAATGAGAATGGAAGGGAGAGCAACAAGTGAGGAAGCCATTCGAGTGAGATCCATTGCTGGTCTTATCCTGGACAAGTGTCCAGGACAAAGACCCAATTCCCAATGTACTATAAGCATATTACAAAGCTGGATGATAAACTTCAGTACATCACAGCAGAACTAGCAAAATTCATACCTTCAGATGCAGAGTCTAGCATCGGAAACAGTAGAGGTGTAGACTCTCTCACAAATAATGGCCAAGTATGCTTTGCCCAAGTGCTTTGAAAATCTAAAATCCTTAACATGTAAGTAGAATAATCAACTGTGTGTTGGGTGCTTGCCTCAGTTTAACCATTTAAGATATGTTCCCAGAAATACTGGGAACAGTGCTTGTTCTCAGAACCCGTTGAAATGGAAAGTTCCCTTTGGTTGTGTCACCGATACATATTTGTAAGAAAATTACCTGTTAAATGACTAATGTAGTAGTGCTTAGTAATTATAAGATTACAGGAAAAAGAAATCCCACAGGGAATTATGTGGCTAGTGCAGCAACAGGTATATGCATATACCTCAGAGTTCAGTAAACCCAGTGATGATTCACATGTAGAAATTTTCTGGGTGTTTGAACCTAAGAACTGAGAAAGTTCACTGAGCTATTAATTTCACTGAACCCTGGGCCTCTGCATTTAAGAAACAACACAAAGCCTGAAAGGTATTAATGTAATTTACAGTTGCTCAAGAAAACTGTTTTAAGTGATTTACAGTTACTAAAAATTTGTCCATGGATAACTGTGTGAGGTTTTAAGCAGTTGCATCCTAGACTGCTTTCTTTTCCCTGTGATCACAGCACCATCCCTTCAGTTTCCTAGCTAGACTTCCAAAGCTTTCACTGACAACGCGATTGTTCTAAATATATCCCTGGCATTCTGCTCTGAGTCTGGAATTTGAATTTAAAATGGACCTGCTTTATCCATTTGAGAAGTCTCAATAAAGTGATTTCAGTCTTATGTGGAAATAAGGAACTGAAAAAAAATGGAAAGATAATCTGGTTCCGTTTTTGGTTTGGGGATACCTAAGGTTATTTCTTGCAGATAAACATGTTTGAACTGTTAGGGCTTTTTTCCCTGAGAAGCTAATTTAGTTTTCAATAGAGTTCAGGTGTTCCCTGCCTTGTAAAGGATGCAGTAGTTTCTCATGTACACTGTATAATTTCTGGTATAAGACTGGTCTTGATGACCCAAGCGGATTTTTCCAGTCCTGTTTCTATGGTAGGATTTTTCAAAGGATTTACATTCTAGAGTTTGCTTCTTCATCCTGTGTGACAATCCAGTAAACATTATTCCATATGTTACATTGAAGAGGACTTGAAATTTCCAAGTTTCAGTCCAGTTTCAGCCCAGGGTCCAGTTTCAAAGCTTTCTGACATACATAGATTTGAATGTCAAGCCATACTAGCTCTTCCTTTTAACCTATATAATATTTTCAGAGAAATAATATATTATATTATTAACATTGTTAATATGTATTTTTGTGAGTTTTTAACACTTTTTTTTGTTCTTTGAGTTTTTGCCACTTCATTCACACACTTCAGTACTGTTGGTTAAAAAGTTCTGCATACATTTTCTTTCTCTCCAGGGTGATTGAAGATTATGTCCTGGTAATATTTCTTCAACTGTGTTTTATATATATATATGTATAAAAATTTCTGTGTAAGGCGAAATCTGGTGGAATACCGTTAAATAATAATTACTGCAATTTTGAAAGAGAAAAGTTACTCATTAATACACTCTTTTACTTCAATGTGTATCTATTTTTATTTAGTCTAATGCCAGTCATATCACCATGGCAGAAGTAAGTTGTTGGGTTTTCTTTGTTGGTCTCCCCACCTAAAAGAAGTAATTATCTTAACTGAAAAGCTTATACGTGGTTCAGCATTAAACTGTAAGCTTTTACTTTGCACAATTTTTTTTAGGCATACTAAACAAATTATAAAGAAAGCATTTAAGGAAAAGACAGCATTTATCTAAGGTGGAATTAAAGTCTAAACATCAGCACAATAAATAGTATAAAGATGAAAGTGGGTTAAGGGGCGCATAGAGGTACCTTTTGACTATGAAACTCTGGTATTTGTGACAGCTGGCATTAAAAAAATGAAGTCAGTTTTGTTTGTTTAATTGCTTTCCTTTAGCATGTCTCTATAATTTAGAATGCAAAAACTTGACTTGAAAAAAACATGACAAAGCAAATAAAGTTGATGAGTTCCATTTGTAAAATTATTTTTGTTTTTTAAATATGTGAGTTTTGCTTTCTTTCATTTGCTCTGTATACCAAAACTAAACATGGTAAGCATAAGTTAGTGCCACTATTTGACCTGGAAAACAATTGGATAGGGAGGAATAAGCACCTCCATTGTAGCAAAGAGAAGAAGGCCTTGTCTCCAATACGGAGGCAGTATAGTGCTGGTCCTGTGCTTTCTACCATTAAAGAGCTCTTTATAATAGAAAAGCACAGGACAAGAATTGTGCTGTGAAGATTTGTGGATTTGATGCTTGTGTGTGTGTGTGTGTGTGTCCCCCAAAATAATGAAGTCTCAAAATAAATGCTGACAACTTAAATAATGACAGATTTCCATTACAGAGTAATAATGCCAAAATAGACACCAGCGTTGCTGAACTCTGTGGTGAAAAATGGTCCTTTTTACTAATCATGTTAACAGCTTCGCATCTTGACAGTAACAGAAGCTTAATGACCAAAAGATTTTCTGATTTTTTTTTTTTCTGTTAGCACTGATTTAAGTCCTATTTGTGGAGAAAATGTGTTGGTAAGAGCTAGTTGCTTCAGGCAAACAAAGAATTCTAACATCATGTGACTGCAGTAAATTGCAAGTTTTACTGCAGGAGTACTGAATTCTATTGTTTGTAATTTCCTGGCTTCAATTTGATATGTAAACTGTCTAGTGTATGTATTTTAAAGTTGTCTTACTCCAGATTCACTGCTTGCTTGTGAAGAAATTACTATGTTGGTTTGTATAGTATTTTCAATGTTTAAAAAAAGAAGGCTTGGAAATATAATCTAATAGTATAAGGGCTAGGTTATGAAATCATGGAACTTTCTACCTTACATTCTGTCATGCAGGATATGGGAATTACCTGGTGGAAATTCTAGTTCTGCTGTGTTGAAACTCACGTTTGTACAATGCTGATCCATGTGAGCCATGACGGTGAACAAGATAGACTGTCAGACTCTGATTCTGGATGACATATGAACAATTTGTTCTGCTAAAACTCATTTTTAAAGGTGCCAAGAGAATGAACACAACTGCTGAAAGCCCCACCTTAAAGTAAAAGGGAGAGGCTGATGGACAAAGCACTTCTTTCTGTATCAGCAGGAAGATGTTTGAAAACAGGAAAAGGGCTGAATATTGTCAGAAGTAAGACATATTCTGCACAAAGTAGCTTTGCTCAGTTGACTGAGTTTGTTCTGATGGTATAATAAATCCATCTTTCAAACACGTACTTCTAGACCTCTGCAGCCACAGAAAGCAAAGGGCTAATCTGGTGTACAGTCTCCAAAACGACACCACCCCTAAAAAAATGAAACAAACAACAGAAAACACCACCAACTAACAAGCAAGGAAATAGATTTGAACTGGTAATAATTTTATCCCAGAAGAGCAGAATAAGCTTTATGCTAACTACAGGAGTATAGTCAATATCAGATCTAGCATAAGGTTGGTCCAGGTAAAATGTGTACTCCTGATGGTTCTTACATGGCACAATAGTGATATTGTTGCTCAGAATCAGTGTCAGAACATGAAACATGAGTACCAGTCTAATTAGTACAGTCCTAATAAATAAATAAATAAATACATACATACATGCATACATATATAAATAGAGGAAGAAGAAAAGGTGGCTTCCTTGGAGGACCAAGCAAGGAGTGAAAATACGGCTGTGAATGAGGACTGAACACTCAACTCCCACTTGGTGCCATTAAAGTCTCACAAGTTGGACACCGCTTTTTATTTTCAGGGAAGAGAGACTGGAGATGGACTAGAAGAAGTGACAGTGTTATCCTGGCTTGGGAAATCCTAGTTACATTGTCAAACTCTACTGCTCATCATAGACTGAAGCTTATGGAAGATGGACTCTGCACTCTGGACACTTTGCAAGATTCACCCAAATCCAAAAACACTTGAGATAAAAACAGATGCAGAGTAGCCCTTGAATCTTGCAAATAATGCTCACCACACTGTGAGTGGCTCTGTACAACACAAGCCCAGACAAATTCTAGAGTTTGCAGCAATATGCAAGAACTGCAATAAATTGCATCACTTTCATAAAAGTTTGCCAGGAATTATCTTTCATGGCCCATGCAATAAGATGGCTACAATGGCAGTAGTGCAGAAGAATAATTTTGAGATGAATCAGACAATGTTAGACCAGAACACAACCCTTTTGTCAGGCAGCATGCATTTGGTGAAGGAAAGATTACTATTTGGATACAAAGTAACAGCTTACCAGAGAAAACAAAAATTAGTTAAAAGGGGGTGTATTTGCTAGTTTTGGTTTTTCCATATTCGTTTTCTTCTGTGTCTGTTTGTTTGTTTATTTGGGGGTGCATTTGCTTGCTTGTTTATTAGTTTTCTGTTTCTTTGTTTTTATGGATCTTGCCTGTAGGAATGATTCTACATTAATTCCTAGAAGAGGATCCAGAAATACTTATTACTCTGCTTCTCATATGGAATATGTTTTGCTGGTGCTTAACACCATAAGACATGGTACTTGTTTTCTCATGGCTCCTTTTAATCACTGTTGGATTATTATTTTATTTTTATTTTCTTTTTTTTCCTCCCACCAACTACAGTTTTAGAATTATAACTGAAAACTTTTTATGTCGTTAGTACTTTAAATATTTCTTGAATGGTCTCCAGTGCCTCTAACTGCATCAGAAATTAGCTTTTTCTTCAGTGGTGGCACTACTCTGGCTGTCTTTCTGCTACCAGAACAGTTACCTTTGTGAAAACCCATATGAATTTACTGCCTTCAACACCCTTAATTCTCTGTACAAAAAAAGTACTTGAAATTTAGCTTGAAAAATTAAGCATTGGTGGGCAACTCCCAAATTTAAGAAAGATGACAGTTGCATAGTTCTCTTATATTTTCTATTATTTGCTCTCAGACATATGGTATGATTCTGGTTGTCCTGTGCAGGCCAGGAGGCTTGATGATCCTTGTTGGTCACATCCATCTCAGGTATTCTGTGATTCTGTGGTTACGAAGAAATTGTTTGCAAAAACATTTATCTGTAGTTACAATCAGGGGAATCCCAGGCTTTATTTAGAACCTTTTTTTGGAAGGCAGAATTAAAAAGAAGAAAATATGACAGCACATATACCTTCTTTGGATGACAGCTTTCTGTAGACTGCAATCCAAGCCACATTTGGCATGAAGCCTTTTAAAATTTATTTATTTAAAATTTATTTATTTATTACACATATTCTGGCCTGTACCCTTGAAGTTTTTAATTGTATAAAGCAGTAGAAAGTGCGGCAAAACTGCAGGGCTACAACTCCAACAGATAAAAAGCAATAATGTACGTAACCTGAAGATAAGAAAGTGCCTGCTGCCATGCCTCCCTTATCCTGTAAGAGCAGGTAGGTTGTCGTGGAGATAGTGAAAACAACTTAAGGAAAACTTCACCTAGTGTGGCAACTCGATTGGACTCTGCCTTGAGTCAGAGAGGATTTTGCTCCTGGGAAAAGATCCTCCCTAGGTAGCATTACATAGTATAGAAACAAGGTGTGGGGCATTGGACACCTCGACAATACGACGGACAGACACTCTTTACAAATACCTGAAAGGAGGCTGAAGCCAGGGGGTGTGCAGCCTCTTCTCCTGGGCACTAGTGACAGAACAAGAGCTTTAAGCTGCGCCAGGGGAGGTTTGAGTTGGACATTATGAAGAATTTGTTCACATTGGAATGGACTGCCTGGAGAGGTGGTGGAGTCACCGTCGCTAGAGGTGTGTCGCGAAACACTGGACATGACACTTAGTGCCATGGTGCAGTTGACAAGGTAACGATTCGGTCATAGGTTGGACTCGACGATGTCTGAGGTCTCTCCCAACGCAACCGATCCTTTGATCCTCTGACACGCACTCTCAACAAGGCGCAGGGGAAGCTCCGTGCGAACACCCGCCTGCAGGACCCGCACGGCCCGACCCCGCTCAGGGGAGCCCCAGGAGTGGGAGGCTGTCCCCTCGGTCCCCTCAGCCC
>VZTX01028458.1:16649-35388 GCA_013400915.1 Pardalotus punctatus | reverse complement strand
GGCGGGGAGGGGGATGAGCAGCGCCGCAGCCGCCGCCACCTCTGCGGGAGCCGCCGCCGCCTGCACCGAGGCCGAGCGCGGCTACTCCTTCTCCTCTGGCGGCGCCGCTCTGGCCATGGGGCCCGAGGAGGGCTCGGCCGGCGGGCTGGGAGCCCTGCCCGCGCCGCCGCTGGGCTGCCGGAGCCGCTACCAACTGCTGCTCTCCGGGAAGGCCCTGGCCGACAGATACCGGAGGATTTACACAGCGGCGCTGAGCGACCGTGAGCTGGGGAGCCACCCGGGCAGGTAACGTGCGCCGCGCTCTCGGCCGGGCCAGACGCGCAGCCCCCGCCACCCCTCCCATCGCCGGCTGGGAGCGGCCCGGCGCGTGCACCTTCCTCCCTGCTGGCAGCCGCCCTCCTCCTCCTCCCCGCCCCCGTGCCGGGCAGCGCTGGTGTCCCCGCTGCCATGTGGCCTCTGCCGCCGCGCCCCAGGGGACGGACGGAGGGAAGGGGCGGTGATGTAACCCGGCGGCTGCCCAGGTGCCGCCCGGGCCCCGGCGCTCTTGGCCGGCGGTACAGCGCAGATGGCGCTGCCGCCCCCTCTCCCGGGGCCCTCCGGGGGGGAGTTACCTGTGCCCGCCCAGTGTGCGGCCCAGCGGATGGAGAGTGTCCATACTGAGCGCCTGGGCAGACCTGACTTTGGCCAGGCTTGTCGGGACGGACTGGACCCCGTGGTCTCTCCCGAGACAGCCGGCGCAGGGCCCCCGCGGGTCCCGCTGGCGGCGTTACCCGAGCGAGAGACCTCGGTGTTTTTGCCATGTGCTGGGGCTGCCTTTTAGCTGCCCTGCCTTATTTTTACTGCTCCTCTTTAGGTCATCTTCCACCTTTGCCACCGCCGTGTAGGCGGCCTCGGTATCTGGAGGGAGGCAGCGCCTTTCCCGGGGGGTTGCGGGTTGCGGTGTCGCCCTGCCTGGTACCCGAGCAACCCTCCCCCGGCGGATGATGCTCCTCGGGGCTCCCATTCCCGGTCATGCCGGCCGGCTCTGGGGCCTCAGCAGCGTGCCTGTTGCTCCTCTGGCCGGGAATGCTGCCCTGCCCTGCTCCCGGGCGGGGAAGGGGCTGCGGGCTGTAGCGGTGCGGGGCCGCGGAGGACGAGAGGGGAGGCCGCCTTTTCCCCGCAGCCCCCGGCCCGGGCGGACCCTCCCGGCCCTGCAGGCCATGGCGGGGTGCCCGGCCTCTCTGTGTGAGGGGCTCCCCCGTGGTGCCCGGGCGCTCCCCATTGTTTCCCTCCGGAGGTCGCTGAGGATGTGGATGACACGAAACCGGCACCTTCCTGTGTTCTCAGCCTCTGCTGCTCTTCAGGCTGTGATGTGGGTGGTCAGATTGTAATGAGAGCTTTGAGTCACCGTTGTTTTAAGTTTGCAAACGGTTGTAAAGCACGAGGAGGCTGCTTGTTTTGCTTCTTTGGGTTTTTGTCAGTTGGACTTGACGGCAGGGCCTTCCTGCCTTCCAGGGAACCCTCACCACCCTTCACCCCTAAAAAGGCTGTGTCTAGGAGTGGAATTAACAAAGAAACATAACGTTCCCAATTTGCTTATAGTAAACGATAGAATCATGGGCTAATAACATGGGTGTTTGACATCTTTGCAATTACCAGCTTCTTTTCAAAGGCTACGACAGGGTTCCTTCCCCCTGTAGACCTGCAAGTTTTCTTACTCCATGTATTCCTTAGTCCAGTGCTTATACTTTTTCCATTAAATCTTCTCTTCCTGCTTTTCAGCTTTGTATTGTTTAATCCCAGGACTGCAAGTCCTAAGTGTAAGGATACTACTAAATGCAAGGAAATCAGCTGTGCAATTGCTCCTTAGTGCGCAGATACCTATCTGAATTTTGCCCTAAGGGTTCTGTATTTTTTGAAGCTGTAGTTTTGAATTAGTCCTGTCCTCCATGTATTTTGGTTTCAGGATGATTCAACTGGTATCTCTCATACTTTAAAATGTAGAAAATACTAGCTTTAGGTGGGTGTAAACGTTAATACCTCTTTTAGTTGATATTTTTGAGGTCAAATCAAAGAAGACAGACTCCTTGTTCAGAGTAAAAAAGTTATATTAAGGTCTGGCAAGTAAATGACAGCTAGTTAATACTGGTGAATACAACCAATGTGTATTGTAGGACTTTTGAGAGGAGGACTATTTGATAATTATCTAGTTTCCTGCTAGCACTACCCCCAGTATCTTGTATGTCAGACTGATGGCAGCCAAGATACTGCTTGTGATCTCCACCCTTTCTCCATATTGGTGTCAAAATATTGCAGTTTGAAAACTTCAGCCACCTGGTAGACTCAAACAGAAATGGTCAAAAATGCTTTTTTACAAAAATAATAAAAATTCCAAATATTTTCCAAAGAGATGCTTTAAACTCAACAGTGGCTGCATCTGGTTGCTATGGTAGAAAACAGTGCCAGATAAATTAATTGGAGCTTAAGATAATATAGTTTATGACAGGAGTCTTAACTTGATTTTTATATATATGCAAAATCTGAAGCCTCTTAATCAGTAAGATTGTCAGTAAGTGTTTGTGATGAGAAAAATGTCTTGAAGTAGCTGGAAAAAAGCTGAACAAATTGGCTTATCAACAGTAATAAAATTCATCCTGTGTTTCAAGAAGACTAATTTGAAGAATGGTAGTGCAACCTATTTGCAATATGTTGATGTGGAATTTTTGCTTCAAGTCTGCAGAATTATACTCTGCACTTCATGGGCCGTGACCAATGCCTGCCTCAGTAAACGTTTCTATTCCAAACCTAACTTTAATGTTTATGAAGACCTGGCAAGCAGTATGAAAATGCATGTGTGTAGACAAGGAAATCAAACATTGTGAAGATTATCTGAAAGTCACAAGATTAGTATCGCATTTGCAAGGTGTTTGTGCTGGCTGTCATCTGAAGGGATGAATATCACGTGTTGAGTAGGATGCAGTAATTGGCTTTGAAACAGAACCAGCAGTGCTTTGCATTTCCTCATGTGATACGGGCTGCAGTGTCATGAACACTGGTCTCCAAAGGAGATGAAGCGGTCGCTGTGCTTGCTCCCCCTGCCATGCTGACATAATACTTATGTGGTGTCTTGCAGTAACAGATTAGAGACTCACTCTGGGTTAAAATTAACTTGGCAAAACTGGTTTGTTGTAATCTGGGCGAATTCCCTGATCTGGCTCACCTTGTAATTGTGCTTGTGACAGTGTGAGGTGAAGGGTTGCACAAAGATTTTTGTGTACAGAGAGGTGGGAGCAAAGAAATGTGTTTTTGTCCCCTGTGCTAGCCTAATAATTTTATGAAAGGAAACAGAAAAAAGTATCTAATTCTGCAATTTGACATGGAATTGTCTTTGCTCAGATAACAGTGTTAAGGATCTGTTACAGTGCTGGCAGCCGTGAAAAATTTACCTGTCAATTCAAGATTGGTGTGGAAGAAAAATCTGCTCTGAGCGTGCCTAGTTTATAGTCTCTGCTTTGTGGCCACTGAAATACTTGAAGATAACTAGTAATTGCATAGTGTCTAGTGTAGCCATTAGAGTCTGTAAAACACTAGTAAGGAGGTACGGGCCTCTTCAGAGAGCAAGTGAAAAATCCATGTTAGACTGTCATCTTGTATACTGGGTTCAGGGTGGACAAAACTGCAAGTCTGTACTTGTTTTAGTACTGTACCAAAGCTCTGTATTTGCAAAGTAAGGTATTTCTCATTTTCACTTCTTTGATGTCTTCACATACACGTTTATTTTCTGTAGTGTAACTTAATCCTAACAAACATCCCTGTCCATCGGAATTGCTGCTGTTATTGCTTGTGCATCTCAGGGTGTTTCCCTGAACTGCTAGTCCCTTTACTATTCTCTCACTCTTCACCTATTTGTATATAATTCACCAGAATTACCAGTTATTCTCAGTATGTTCTTTGATACTTTTTGTCAAGTATGGATAGCTATATAAATTTGCAATGGCTTTAGTGTGGCCTGTTTTTTAATGGAAGTGTTTAGTACATAATTTGGACTAACTTGAAATTCTTATATTACAATGGCAATATACTCTAAAATGACACTAAGTCATACTCGTGCCAAAATGGCCATTACTTTTTTCCTAAAGTTGCCTCTCAACTTAGATCCTTCAAAGAGGAATACCTCTGTTTGTGTTACGGGTCTCTAGTGTTGTTAAGTGGCCTGAGCGAGATGAAGAAAAATTTCGATGATGACTGGAATGCAGGATTTCTTATATTAACTAGAAATTAGATGGCTGTTTTTCCTAGTCATTTTGGCTGAAGAAGAGCCAGCCAACTTGAATTCGTGTTGATTGTTTCAGCTGGATGATTACAGCAAATTTTGAAAGTAGGCCATTCATTCACACTTGTAATTGTAAATTATACATCCTCTGGCCATTAGGTTATTCTTTAGGCTTCTCAAAATTGACAGAGTCTTCCCTTACACACTTAATTATGCTCAGTAATGCAATGCTTATTTGGGGTGCTTCAAGTATATATACTTGAAAATTTAGTGGAGAAGTGCTACTGAAGGTTCAGCTTTGCCTTGCCAGGTTTTAAAGAGTTTGTAAAACTATGTTTATGTAAATTTAATTATATTAGATTTGTGTTAATTTGATTGTTGGTACATCAGAAAGCCTTAATTTCTTCAGATCTAAAGCCTTTACAAAAGCTGTTAGCTTTTTTGGTTTGTTGGTACATCCTCTTTAATAATAATAGTAAATAGTAATAGTAATAGTTGCAAAGAGTCTGAAAGCATTCATTTGGTTGAAAAAATAAAATTTATGTACATAAAGGCTAGCAAAATGATAGTGGTGTTACACTACCTACTACATTTTCCTGCTTATTCCTCTGCAGGGGTTTGTTCCGTAAGTCCTTTCCAACTGAAATATTCTAGTCTAGTTTATTATGTTCTCCTCTGTTTTTCAATTATTATGTTCTGTAGATGTAATTTTACAAAAAAAAAAGTTCAAGTCTTGTGTAAACTTTATTTAATTGGAAAATTGATGTGCTTTTGGGTCTTAGATTAAGCTGTGCATTAGGAGATCTGATGAGAGTTGCTGTCTGCTGTATGCTTTTTAGCTGCAGTGAAGTAATGCTTTAATACTGTATTGACCTATTGGTTAATGGTGATTAGAAAATGACTAAAATGGTGTATTTTTACTTCTTTATATTCTGTTAAGGAGAACAGTTTTCCATAGTAGTTCTTTTAAAAACCTCTAATAGTCTCATAGCCAAATGTTTTTGTATTTGTTCAGTGTTGGTGTAGAAAACATAATAGAATCTGTAAAGACCCTAATAATATTATGTTGAGAGACTTAAGATGTGCATTTTATTTGTGTGTGTATATATATATATATATAAAAATAATTATTACAATTATATATAATATTGTATTATATATTATATATTATATATTATATATTATATATTATTATAATTATGTATATTATATAATTATATTATAATAATTATCATTTATACAAGTAACGTGAAAAATTGCAGGACGAATCCATGGTTTGTAGTGGGTTTCTGGTGTGTTCTGTTTTTTAGTTTAAACTGAGAAAACATGCCAGTTAAAGTTTCAGTTTGTTACACAATCTGCTCTGGCACACTGATGGTCTGTGGGGTGGCAAGTTTAGGTAGTTAAGGTTGGGCTGCCATAATTTGATAAGTCACTCTTCCTCATTGCTAGCCATGTTAAATGTATTTCCTGCATACTTAAAAATTTGATGTTGAATTTATGTTTCTGCTATGTTAACTATCAGCTGTCAGGGTTTAGTTTTGGTTTTCTGCCCATATTATGATCTTTCTCCTGGCCAAAATATTTTGAAGGATTTTTTTAGTAAATTCTCCTCCTGACATATGACTATGTATGTTTTGCCAAACTCATGATTTAGAGACTATTGATGTGTTTATAGAAAGCACATGTGATGTATCAATAACAGTTTTTGGTACTTTGTGCAAACTGTTTTCCTGATCCTTAGTTTACTTTGAAAAACTGATCCCTTGCAGCATTACTTGAACACATGGTTACATCTTAGTCTTTTCCTTTTTACCTTGCTTACCATAAATGCTGCTTTGTGCTGAGGTGCTGACACGAATAGTACTCTTGTAATTAAATTAATTAACTTGAGTTTTTATATTGGAAGTACATTTTGGAGCTGATCTATTCCAGTGCTCTTTCACAGCCAATTCCTATCATTGTGCCCCTTCAAAGGATGAATATTAGAAATCAGCACAGGAGAATAGGCTCCATATGCATTAAAGCATATGGTTTCTCTACTTTTAGATTTGTGTTTCATATGTTTTGAAGCATATTAATATGCTTTAAATTATTTTTCCTTAGTAGTATATCACAGTAAATAGCATGTTATAGCCCTTTACCTTTCTTCAGACTGATGAATATTGTTGAAATTCATTAGATGAACTTAAACTGAATGATAGTTCTTTCTTTGCATCTAGTATATCTATGACTACTTTGGCCTGAGAATACTGTTAGGATATTTATTTTTTTGTTATTAGTTCAATAAAAATAAATTTATGCCAGTTGTACACATAAGAAGAGAATCAAAAACTGGATTTCCTTGTCCCCACATGAAACTGGAGATATGTGGTTAGATAAATGCTGTTTCTTATTTTCATTTTCTTCCCTTAGCTTTCTTAGACTTCTGTTCCCAAGCATTGTTGTTGCATGTAATGGGTTTTGAACAGTATTTTGAACTCTTGGAAAATGCTTTACAGATTCTATGAAAGGCTGTTGTGGTTTAACCTCAGTGGGCAGCTAAGCACCACATGACTCCTTGATTATTTCCCCCTGGAGTGGGATGGGGGACAGTTGGAGGGATAAAAGTGTGGAAACTCTTGGGTTGAGGTAAAGACAATTAAATAGGTAAAGCAAAAGCTGTGTGCACAAGCAAAGCAGAACAAGGAATTAATGCACTGCTTCCCATCAGCAGGCTGATGTTCAGCCATCTCCGGGAAAACAGGGCTTCGTCATTCCCAGTGACTTGGGAAGACAAGTGCCGTAACTCTGAACATGTCCCTCCACTTCTTCCTTCTTCCTCCCTGTTTCAGATACTGAGTGTGATGTCATCTGGTATGGAATATCCCTTTGGTCAGTTGGATTCAACTGTCCTGGTTATATTCCCTCACAACTGCTTGTGCACCCCCAGCTTACTTGTTGGCAGGGCAGTGTGAGAAACTGGAAAGGCCTTGACCCTGTGTAAGTGTTATTCAGCAACAGATAAAGGACAGGTGTGCTATCCACACTGTTCTCATCACAAATCCAAAACATACAAGCATGATAGAAGCTACTTGGAAGAAAATTAACTTTGTTGTCGCCAAAGCCACATAGGGTCAAAAAGTAGAAGTCTGTTGTTTGTAATTTAAATTCATAGATACTGTAGTATTTAGATTATTTTGGCTATGTTCTGTCATCTAGAAGGGTTTCTAGCTAAGAGTTTTAACCTCAACAGGGTGAAAACTGAAGTCTTCCTCTTACTTCTCCGCTGTGCTCCTTGTTGCAGTTGGTAATATCGCTCATCTTTTCTATTGCTGAACTTTTTAAGGCAGCAGCTGTGTCTATACAGATCTGCAGCCAGTCATTTATGTTACACTGAGATGAGCTTGTTGGGAATTAAACACCTTATTCTATTTTTATTATTTCAGCCTCTTCTTTGTTTTACCACATTACATGTAGTCACTTGTGACTTTCCTATCTGATTTGGCCTTTCTTTTCTCTCCCACTAGCCAATGCGTAGTTCTTTCCAATACATGTTCTCATATGTCTTCATTATACTTTTATGTTTTCAGAGTAATCATGCCTCTATTCTATTTCTCTTCAAACCAATCAGTTCTCTATCCTATTTTATTTCTAGAATATACTGTTATACAGGGTAGAACAGTGACAGCTGTAAACTGATGAATTTTCAGTTGTTTGCACTTGGTGGTTGTGTCTTCTTCTATTTGTTAGACTAAGTTAGAATTTCTTTGGTTTGCTTTTGATAGTAATCACTTTAATGATGTTATACTATCATTAATCACTGGTAATGGGCTTCTTCTTAATAAGTACAGATTTTCCTTGACTTCATGGAGCATATTTTCTAAATTAAAATTCTGCTGATATGATTCTGTATAAGATAGCTTTGTGTACACTTTGATTTTGGTGGTTGTGTTTAGATAGGAGAGTGGCCAGAAGTGCAGATCTTGTCATCTTTGCTGTGGTTGAATGACTTTTCTAATGTAAAAAAAATCCAAGAAATGTTTAAAGATAAATACTTTCCTCTACCTTGAAAAACTTGAGGAAGAAAAATTTCCTTGCATGTGTTCTTACAGATCTAATTTCATAGATAGCATTGAAGCAAATAATAAAAAATCAGATAATTACAGAAAACAGACTCCAGCTGTCAGTGGTTGTACTGAGACACATTCTCTTTGTGTGGAGAACACTTGTAGGGATGCTTTCTTTTGAGTTACTTTTCTTTGAGACAGATTTATGCTGTTTCAGAAATCTTTTCAGTTACAAAAGGGATCAGATACTCTTTTGCACTTTTGTCATGGTTAAATGGAAATTAGATCCATTTTGTTTGTGCACTTAAGTTTCAGTTTAATTTTTAGAATCTGTAGTATTTTTTTCTGTCTGTGTTGGAGAGGCCTTAGGGTATTCCAGCATCTGGAATAACCCCTTTCTTAAGCCTCCAGAATTTTGGCTTTCAGAAAAATGGTAGTTGTTAAGAAAGTTATTGTTATAGTGAAATAGTCCTCAGTTAGAAAATTCATGTTTTTAAAAGATGTGCAATTTCAACTCACCAACAGTAGCACATAAAAATCCCAACTGGAAAATCAATGAGTAAGGTGGCCTTTTTCTTCTGTTCTGAGTTTTTTTTAACCTTTTCAGATACCTTAGAAGCCCAGTGTAAACCTGTCCTGCTAGTCTGCGTATGTTTTCCTCTAAGCCTGCGGTAATTGGATTGCAGCTGATGTTCCTTACCCCGATTTACGGATTTAGGGGACGGGATTTTGATGATTTTTCCATTTGTAGATATACTGCTTAAGCCCTGACTTTCCTTTTGTTATTGGCATGGATGAAAATTCACGTCAGAATGCTTGATTAATTATTTAAAGAAGATCATGTATAAGCTGGTAAAGGCTTGGAAAGCATACACATGGTACTTTGAATGGCAATTGAGTTATTGCCCATTTCACTAAAAATGTTAATTTTTAGGCTTACTAAATAAAAATACCAGTAATTTAAAATATTTGAGGTCATCTGAGATAATGTTTTCAGCAGTTAAAAAATACTAGGCTTTTATTATTTGGGGAAAATATTGCTTGTGCTTGCAGTGTTGTTTTAAGGTCTGCCCATCAAGCCGAGCCATTTCCCGCTCAAATGATTCTCACCGCTGAATTTCCTTTAAAAATCTGTAGCCCTTGGTAAAAAGTAACCATAGGTAATCTACAGATACCTTCCAGGCAGGGAGAGCAGTGGATGTGTTGCACCTCTGTTTAAGTAAGGCTTTTGACACTGCCTCCCACAGCTTGCACAGGCTGACAAAGGATGGGTTAAATAAGTGGACAGTGAAGTAGATTGAGAACTGGCTGAATGGCCAGGCCTAGAGGTTTGTGATCAGTGACATGATGTCCAGCTGGAGTCAAGTCGTCAGCTGTGTACTCTGGAAGCTGATACTGAGGCTGTTTAGCATCTTCATGAACGGCCTGAATGCTGGGACAGTGTATCCTCAGCAGGTTCACAGATGGTACAAAACAGAGCGGAGTTGCTCATATACCACATGATTGTGTTTGCATTCAGAGGGGTCCAGCCAGACTGGAGAGTTGGGCTGAATGGAATCTCAAAGTGCAACAAGGGGAATTACAGAATCCTGCATCAGGGATGAAATAACTCTGGAGCGGCTGACCAGCTGGGCGACAGCTCTGCAGAGAAGTAGCTTGGTGTACTGGTGCGCAACAGTCTGTGTGCCAGTAATGCTCTGCCATGGCCAAGGAGGCAGACAACATTAGGAAGAGTGTTGCCAGCTGATTGAAGGAGGTGCTCTCTGATCAGCACTGGTGAGGCTGCATCTGGAATGTCCACTTCTGGTCTTCCCAGTAGAGGAGAGAGATACTGAAGAGAGTTCAGTGCAAGTCCACGTAGGTGATTAAGGATCTGGAGCTTTTCTTCAGTAAGGAAAGGCTGAGAAGGCTGGGACTATTAGCCTGGAGAAGAGAAGGTTCAGGAGGGATTTTGTTCATGAAGTGAGAAAATGAAGAAGGGGGAACCAGATGCTTCTCAGTATTGCCCCCTGACAGGGCATTAATTTGGCCCAAATAAAAAAATGTAAAATTCCAGTGCATTCCAAGAAAGCAATTCTTGACTGTGGGAAAGGTCTACCCACTGGCACATGTTGTCCAGAGGGGTTTATTATCTCCTTGGAAGTACTAAAAAATGCAGCTGTACATGGTAGTGGGCAACATACTGTCTCTGACACTGCTTGAGCAGGAAGTTTGATAGAATCAGACACAATCACACAACAGTTGAGATTGGAAGTGACCTCTGAAGTTCATCCGGTCCACCCCCCTGCTCATACAGGGCCACCTGGAGCCAGTTGCCAAGGGCTGTGTCCAGATGGCTTTGAATACCAGCAAAGATGGAGATTCCACAGCTTTGCTGGCAACCTGTGCCAGTGCTCAGTCACCTCATGGTAAAAAAAAAAAGTGTTACCTTAACAGGTCCCTAATAACCTGAATGGTTCTGTGATTCTGTAATTCTTAGGAAGATAGACCAGAAGGAGAAGGGATCTAAGATATGAAGTTTGTTTGTCCTCTGAGAAGATGGGTCACAGGGAACGTGTCACAGTGCTAAACAGTCAGATCTTGCAGCAGAGCTGTGTTGTAAGATGGTGGTTGTTGTGTTACTGGAAACAGAATCATTTAATAGTTTAGGTTGGAAAAGACGTTTAAGATCACTGGGTTCTACTGTTAACCCAGCACTGCCAAGTCCACCAGTAAACTATGTCCCTGAGTGCCACATCTACACACCTTTTAAATACTTCTTGGGGTGGTGATTCCACCACTTCCCTGGGCAGCCTGTTTCAGTGCTTGAAAACCCTTGTGAATCATTTTCCTCTGATACCCAATCTAAACCTTCCTTGGTCCAGCTTGGTGCTATTTCCTCTTGTGCTGTTGCTGGTTACTTGAGAAAAGAGACTGACTCCCACCTGGCTACAAAGTTTTTTTTGGGAATTGTTGGGGGGAATAAGGTTTCCCCTGAGTCTCCTTTTCTCCAGCTCCCTCAGCCATTCCTCATAAGACTTGTTCTCCAGACACTTCACAAGCTTTGCTGCTCTTCTCTGGGCACACTCCAGCGCCTCAGTGGTTTTTTTTGGCGTAAGGAGTCCAAAACTGAATTCAGGATGCAAGGTGTGGCCTCACTAAGTGCAGGGGGATGATCACTGCCCTGGTCCTGCTGGCCACACCATTTCTGATAGAAGCCAGGATGTTATTTGCCTTCTTGGCCACGTGGGCACTCTGCTGGCTTATATTCAGTTGCTGTCAACCAGCACCCCCAGCTCTTTTTCTGGTGGGCAGCTTTCCAGGCCTTCCCCCAACCTGTAGTGCTGCAAGGGGTTGTCATGACCCAAATATAGAACCTGGCATTTGGCCTTGTTGAACTTCACACATATGGCTCAGACCAGTAAAGAGTATGCCCTCCCAAGCCATGAGCTGCCGCTTTCTTCAAAGAAATGTTGTGGGAAACAGAGTCTAAAGGCTTTATAAAGGCCAGGTAGACAACATCCAGAGCCTCATCCCCTAAATGGGACCCCTAGTCATAGAAGGAGATCAGGTTGGTCAGGAAGGATTCACTTTTCATAAACACATGTTGGTGGCCCTGATCACCTGGTTGTCCTGTATGTGCCATGTGGTGGCTCTCAAGATGATCTGCTCCATAACCTTCCCTGGCACTGGGATCAGGCTCACAGGGCTGTAGTTTCTGAATTCTCCTTCTGTCCTGTCTTTTAGTTGGGTGGCACATTCACTGACTTTCAGTCAAGCAGAACCTCCCTGGTTAGGCAGAACTGCTGGCAGATGATGGAAAGTGGCTCGGGGAGCATTTCTGCCAGCTCCTGATGTATTCTTTGGTGGATCCCACCCAGCCCCATAGAGTTGTGTGTGTCTAAGTGGTGTAGCAGGTTGCTACACCATTTCCCCTTGGATCAGGGGGCTGAATACCCCAACACCTCTGGTCTGAACACAACTGGACTGAGGCAGAGAAGGCTTTAAGTACCTCAGTGTTTTCCTTGTCCTTTATCCCTGTGTTTCCCCCCACACCCATTAAAAGGTGAAGATTGTCTTTGCCCTTCTTCTGTTGTAAACATGTTTTTAGAAACATGTATCAGACCTTTATGCTGTAGCTTAATATGAGTGAAGGGATTGAGAGAGGAACTGAAAAGATAGCAACAGTTACAGTTTCAGGTAAGACAAAGCAGCATATTTGTCCTGGCATTCTTGTAGGAAGAACTGCATGGTAACAAAATCCAGATGTAATGATTTATTACTTAGAGTATTTTTGAGCTGGTTTAAGGTGTTTTTTTGTGTTAAAGTGGTGTCTCGTGGCAGTTAATCTCCAGTTTGGGGTTATTACTGCAAAAATCTTAGCTTGCCTCTTCTGCAACCTGTCTTCCACTTTTTTCTTTTGGGAGCAAATATCATATTCAGACTTCTAATATATCACAACAGGCAAAAATACGGTTTGTGAGCCAAGTGTCATGCAACTGAGCTACTTTGTGATTTTGGCAGCAGCACTATCTGTTATTTTTCCCATCCTGCCTGCAACTGTGCAAAGAGGAAGGCAAGGTCAAGCAACTGGTTCATGGAGGTATTTTTCTTGAAGTGTTTTACAAAACAGTTGTTCTTTTCTCAGATATATTCTAAAATCCCTGGATACTAACAAGTGTTTGCAAAAAGGATTTTTTCTCCTCAAGTGTTCTGTAGATTTTGTTGCCAAATTGCAGTGAAAGGATTTAGTGTATTTATTTCTTCAGAAATCAATGTTCTTGGGTTTTTTCTTGTGATTTGTAAAATTTTGGGTCAGTTTGTAAGTATATGGCATAGCATATACTTGGAGAATGTTTATTTCATAAAGCTTGTCAATACTTAGTTTGGCATTGCACTGAGAGTTTATGTATTTGTATGATACACATTTGTGTGCCAGGTTTCAGTTTATATGTATGTATTTTGTTCCCTGTTAACTATTTGATGGCAAGTCCTTTTGGAAATTTGATAGGTATTACTGTAGGTGATATGAAGAATAAAGCATTAAAAAGCTCTTGGAGCCATTGTTTGGAAGCAGACATTCTGTTTATGAAGATGAGGAAATTTGGGGTTTTGAGTGATATGTATTTTCCTCCTTTATTCTTGCAGCCTACTGACACTGTCCCCATGGTTTTAAGTGTGCTGGATATTTCAGCAGTAAAAGGAGTGATAAATGTGTTGGCTACTTAATTATCGATGGAAGGTGTCTACAAGGACAGAAAGTTAAGCATGGGAAGCCTTAGGAAAGTTCACTTGCAGGGTACTTTAGCAACCTCTAAATGTCGCAGAACATTTGCTGGGTCCTCTTGACTTGAGCCACTTTGACACTAATTGGTACATTTGTGTTGAAGTGAGTTAGATGGAGAAACACAAAAGCAAGGGCAGAATTATGGGTTTGCTGTAGGCTGGACCTAACACTTGAGCCATTCTCTGAGCATCTCTCATTTTGCAGTTACAGATGCAATGCTAAAGCACCTACCCTAAAACAACACATTCTGTATGCCAGCTTTGTTTTGTAGAAGGTGTATAGCGTTTGGTTAGGTGAGTTGTTTATTTTGGATTGCTTTTATGGGACTTGTTGTAAGGCAGTTTATCATTATAGATGCTTAGAATTCTCAGCAGCCGAAATGACAGTGCAGAGATCACGCTGAGATAAAATAAATCAAAGGGGACTTTGTTGGCAAGAACACATTACATACCTAAATATGGGAGATGTTGAATATGGAGGCTCTTAAGAGAAGTAGTTGCTTTCAAAAAAGGTATCCCTCCAGTTCATTGAAGTAATGCTGCTGACCCTGAAGCTTGTGCACATATGGAGAGGTACGAAAACAGGGAGTATGCAAGCAGCAACTTTAATATGTTTTACAGCAAGGTTTGTTGGTTGCGTTTTGTCACGTGGTACCTCTTCATCTCCTTGCCAACATCCAGCCTTCATGTCGTTTTCTTGATACGCAGTTCTCTGGTCTTAAAACCTCTTCTCCATCTATTGATTAGGCCATTGAAGTTCTGCTCACCTCCTTTGTTCTGTTTCTTATCATTGTCAACTCCTTTGTGTGAGCTGTTGGCTTGTATGTCCCAAACTTCTCTTGAGCTTCCTCTTTGTTATCCACTTGGTTGTATGTTTGCCAGATGTGTCTCAGTTGTTGACAGCAAGTCTGGATGTCCTTTAAAATGGTCCCACAATTTTGAGATCTCTTTAGATCTTCTGAGAGGACTTGATAACCCTTTTTTCTTTAGTATTTGCTTTCCTTTATTTTGAAGCTCTCATAGTTGAACTTCTGTAGCAATGAGATTAGTGTATAGTAAGTTTCTTGCTGACAAGTGAGTTGATATTTATCAACTGTAGTTCTCTGTGTTTGATACTAAGTTGCCTTGAAGGTGGATGACAAATTTAACAACTGTTTTGGAGCACTTCAGAGGACAGGAGTAAATGGCCTGGGAAATAAGGAAGCCCAGCAGACTCTGCAGTTGCTTTAATGTCTCTCCATAATGGTTTTGTTCTTTGTACATGTGATCAAGGGTCAGATTACCTGCTTACAGAAAAGAAGGAAAAAACCTCAGAATGCACATTGTTGTATTTCATCGGAAGAGTACCTCCTGGGTTTCTGTACAGGAAAGTCTGATGCAGATCTGATGGATCTTACTATAGCAGACCAGTCAGTACATCAGAGCTCTTACTCCAGCCTTGGGCCTGCACCGGGAAGCATGGACTCAAGAAGTGGGCCCATGGGAATCTCTTAAGGTTTAACAAGGCCAAGTGCAAGGTGCTTCACCTGGGTCAGGGCAACTCCCAGTATCAGCACAGGCTGGGGGATGAATAGGTGGAGCAGCCCCCCCACAGGAAGAATTTGGGGGTGCTGATGGAGGAGAGATTGGACATGAGCCAGCAGCAATATGTGCTCACAGCCCAGAAAGCCAAATGTGTCCTGGGCGACATCCAAAGCAGCGTGGGCAGCAGGGCCAGGGAGGGAATTCTGCCCCTCTGCTCTGTTCTGGTGAGACCCCACCTGCAGTGCTGCGTCCAGATCTGGGGTCTCAGCCCAGGAGAAACACGGACCTGTGGGACTGAGTCCAGAGGAGGGACACCAGGACGATTATAGGGATGGAGCACCTCTCCTACACGGAAAGGCAGAGAAAATTAGGGTTGTTCAGCTTGGAGAAGGGAAGGCTTTGGATGACCTAATTGTGGCCTTCCAGTATCTGAAGAAAACCTGCAAGAACGTTGGAGAGGGACTTCTTACAAGGGCATGTAGTGATAGGACAAGGGGAAATGGTTTCAAACTGAAAGAGGAGGTATTTAGATGAGATATTAGGAGGAAATTCTTTACTGTGAGAGTGGTGAAGCATTGGAACAGGTTTCCCAGAGAAGTTGTGGATACCCTATCACTGGACATGTTCAAGGCCAGGTGGGATAGCACTCTGAGCAACCCAGTGGAAGGTGTCCCAGCCCGTGGCAGGGGGTTGGGACTAGATGATCTTTAACGCCCCTTTCAACCAAAGACATTTTATGATTCTATGATTTTCAGGCAAGTGCACATGAGAAAAGCACATGTTGCCCCTGATGTCTCATTGTCTAGACTGCATCCTTCCTCAGTTACAGTTTTTAAGTGTGTTGCCTCTGTTCTAGATAAGACGGCTGTAAAGTAGATTTAAAACTACACAGGAGCCCACCCTGGAGAGATACTGTGAAATGATGGCTGAGGGGGAAGACTGCAAAAAGAGGTAGTAGCTGTGGCTCTGCATCTGGATCTGTCCTAGGTCCTGAACTGTATAGTCTCTTGCTGACAATTTTGGAGTTGGGATTGAGATCGTAGATTAAAAAGTTCATAGAGAATGCAAAACTGTGAAAGATTAGATATACTTAAGATTGTACATGTTTAGCTTCAGAAAATCCCACAACCAAACCAGTAAGCAAAAATGTCAAAACGACAATGAATAAAAGGTAATCTCATGAGAGATTCTAGATGTTGTATTGAATTATAAAGTAATTGTGATTCAGAAGTAGCCATGCTATTGAAGTGTTTCAGATTTTTATTTTGAACTGTGGGAGATTCTTTTGCTTAGGAAACCTGAAGTAATTATTGACTTCTTGTTTGTATTTCAGGATTGTGGGACTTTTTTTTTTTAACTTCTTTTTTTTTTGTTGTTGTTTTCTTAAAAAGAAGGACTGGTTACTACGAGAGAATAGTGAAATTAAATGTTAGCGATGTAAATGAGGTATGGTTTAGGCTGAAGGAACTGAGACTGCTTAATTGTCAGAAGACTCATTTCTCCTCAGACCTGAAAAAACATTCAAGCTAGCAATGGAAAAAGAGAAAAATAAACTGATTTTTCTGTAATAACAATGTGGAAAATAACATTTAATTGCCATAAAGGCAATTTAGAAAATACCTCCAAAAGCATTTTCTAGTAGGATTACACAGGACATGGTGGGAGTGTGATCATTGGCAGTGTTTAATGTTTCTCCAGGGAAAATACCTATTGGGAATGGAGTAGAATTTGACTCGATCATAGAATATGCTGAGTTGAAAGGAACCCACAAGGATCACAGAGTCCAATTCTCGGCCCTGCACAGGACCATCCCCAAGAGTCACACCATGTGCCTGAGAGCATTGTCCAAATCCTTCTTGAACTCTGTCAGGCTGGTTCTGTGACTACTTCCCTGGGGAGCCTGTTCCAGTGTCCAACCACGCTTTTGGGTGAAACACCTTTTCCTGGTATCCAACCTAAATCTCCCCTGAGTCAGCTTTATGCTATTTACTCAAGTCCTGTCACTGGTCACCACCGTTAAGAGATCAGTGCCTGCCCCTCCTCTTCCCCGTACATGGAAGCTGTAACTGCAATGAGATCTACTCTGTCTCCTGCAGGCTGAATAGACCAAGTGACCTCAGCCGCTCCTCATACGGCTTCTCCTCCAGACTCTTCACCATCCTCATGGCCCTCCTTCGCACCCTAACAGCTTTGTGTCATTCTTGTATTGTGGTGCCCAAAATTGCCCCCAGCACTCGAGGTTCAGCCACCCCAGTGCAGAGCAGGGTGAGACAATCCCCTCCCTTGCCCAGCTGGCGGTGCTGTGCCTGATGCCCTCCGGGACAGGGTTGGCTCTCCTGGCTGCCAGGGCACTACCGATTCATGTTCAACTTGCCATCAACCAGGACCCCCAGTTCTATACTGGACCAGGAAATGGAAAGGTTCATCTTTTGGGGTTCTTTCCAGACACTGTTTTTAATGATTCTAGAGTACCTTCCATTTGACAAATTATGTTTTAGATTTTTTGGTAGTATGCACAAGTTTTTGTTAAAAAGTCTTGTTAAAGATCCTGTACAATGTCCATGTTGATTCATATGCACAGAGAAGTTCTTGATTGTTGCATATGGGCATGTTCTTTGTCATACCCTTCTTAGTGTACCTGTGGGTATTGGTTATATCCAAGGAAGTGTGGATCAATTCAAGTTACTGGCTTGTCTTAATGCAGGCATATATTTTAAGTGGGATAAAATGGTCTTCATCCCTTGTTCTCTTCTGAGCTTTGTGTATGATTGTAGGCTTGATTATGCTGACTAATTCCCATGGAAGTTACTCTTATGCCTGATTTTTATGTCTGTTTGCTGATCCAGATGGTGAACAGATGAAAAGCTCAGTATGTCTCTACTTGGAAGCATAATCAGAAATGTGGCATGACACCAGGAGAAATGCTAAACTCGGAATGAGGAAAAAATACACTCTTTCCACAATGCAGAAGTATGTTTATTGTATAGTCAAATTTTACTTTGTTTTATAAACAAATGGTGAAGGTCACAGAATAGCTGAGCTTAGAAGGGACTTCTGAAGATTGTCTAGTGCTCAAAGTAGGATCAACCAGAGCAGGTTGCTCTGAACATTATTCAGTTGGATTTTCAGTATCTTCAAGGATGGAGAATCTGTAGCCTCTCAGGACAACCTGTTCCAGTCTTTGACCATTCTTACAGTTTGTGGTGGTTTTACTTGGCCCAGTTTTTGCTAGTGGGTAGGGAGGGGCACAAAGATGGCTCCTGTGTGTCCTGTGCGAAGGTTCTGGACGTTTTTCATCCTGTCCAGCAGAGCCGCTCTCTGATGGCTCTGAAGATGATGGACATGCTGCTGGCCAAACCTGGGCCAAGTAGAAATGTTAGTTATGCCTCTGT
Source organism: Pardalotus punctatus (assembly GCA_013400915.1). Taxonomy (NCBI): domain Eukaryota; kingdom Metazoa; phylum Chordata; class Aves; order Passeriformes; family Pardalotidae; genus Pardalotus; species Pardalotus punctatus. The sequence continues at coordinate 16,906 of VZTX01028458.1, read as the reverse complement.
GAAAACATATTTAAGAAGAAATCAAAACAATGGGTGCACGCACTTCTTTGTAGCCAGAGGAGGAGGAGGAGGTAAAAATATGTGAGGGAAAACATCATGGAGACACCAAGGTCAGTGGAGAAGGAGGGGGAGGAGGTGCTCCAGGCACCGGGGATGAAAACACTCTGCTGGCCGTGGTGAAGACCATGGGGGAGCAGGTGGTCCCCCTGCAGCCCATGGAGTCCAGGGGGGTGCAGAGATCCACCCACAGCCCATGG
>VZTX01028458.1:0-16566 GCA_013400915.1 Pardalotus punctatus | reverse complement strand
TGTCTTAAGAGGGAGAGGGGTGAGTAGAGAAACAGTGTTTGTAGCAGAAGAATTGTGGTGATGGACTGACTAAGAAAAAGCCCCATACCCTGCCCCCCACCCGGAGCTGCTGGTTGTTTGAAGGAGGGGAGGGGGTGAGCTGAGGAGCAGTGTCGTAAGAGAGAAGGGGGGTGAGTAAAGAAATGGTGTCTTAAGAGTTTATTTTTACCTCTCATTTATCATCCGACTCTGTTAGGTTAATAAATCACTTTGCAACTTAAGTCCCTTACCTGTTTGCTCGTGTTTTTCGTGCGTCCCCTCCCCATCACTGCCTCATCTCAACTCATGAGTTCAGTGTGTTTGTGTTAGTTTGATTCCTCTCCTCTGTGTAAATGCAGCAGGAGAGAGCATAGAAAGCAGATGTCGTAGGTCCCTGGCATTTGGCCAGGGTCAAACCACGACACAGTTCTTAGGTTTAATTGGAACTTTCTGTATTTATTTTTTTCTCCATTGTCTCTTGCCTTGTCACTGGATATTGCTTAGAAGTGTATGTTTCCATCATATTTGTTCTCTCCCGTCAGGTATAATCCACATGGAGGATATTCCACCCCAACCCTCTCAACTTTTCTCTTTTCCCAGCTAGACAGTCTCTGCTTGCTTGGTTTCTCCTGATATGACAGGTACTCCACTTGTTTAAGCATCTTAGTGGCCTTTCTCAGGACTCACTCCAGTAAGCATCTCTTGTACTGGGAGCCCAGAGCTGGTCGTGGTATTCCAGATGCAGCATTGCAAGTTGTGTGTAGAGCATGAGTCCACTCCTTCAACCTGCTGGCATCAGTAAGCTCTTCTGCACCCCTTTCTCTTCAGGGAACTGTATCCCATGGATTCTTCAAAGCAGATTGATGAACAGGCCAAAATCTGTTCTTATGAAGTCTGTGGTTGTGATCCTGCTTTTGTCTTGTTCCCTTCTTTCAGGTTCCTTAACTTCACCTGCACTGTCGCTGCGTCCAATAACACGATGCTGTTATGAAAGATCCTGAAGCTTGATGGTGACTGCATGAGTGATAATAGCTCGCTGGTGTGGTCTACTTGGCAATCTGAGCTTGGGGTTTCACTTTGGGCTGTTTGGAAGCAAATGATTCCTGCATCTTTTCCAACCAAGTTGGTCACTGGCGGCAATAGATCACATAATGGGGGAAACAAAGGAATTGTTTGATGCCACAAACCTGACTGTTTCATTTTCAGTGTTTACTGAGCGGCTGCTGCCTCATAAGCGAATTTCCACAAGCCCTTGAATGTTTAAGCTAACTGTTGAGTAAGCATTTACAGAAATAGAGTAACAGAATATATTTGTCAGTTTTCTGAACACAACAACTCTTTGCTAGACCTGTCCTGTCAACAGTATACTTCTTCCTAGAGATACTTAGCCCTTGAACCAGGGCAAGCAAGTTTAGACAAATAAGCTGAGTTAAAGTCACTTGGAAGTCTTAAAAAATCGGGCATGTGTTAGCATGTGATTTACTAAATTCACTAGTTTTTCAAGGGTGTACTCAAAGATTTAATTAACAGCAGAACAAACTGTGTCTAATGCTGTACTAGCTGCCATGGTCTTGATACTGTGCTTAGGTCAAACAGTATTTGAGTAACGCTTTTGTTGTTCCTGTTCTGCCTCAACAGCAGAAACAGAATAATATTTTTTCCACTCATTAAACACGCATTTGGTGTAACATGCAGTCTAGAAGAGCGTATGCAGGTGTAACACTAACATAATGTTAATCCATTTTGAGTAATTCAGTAACAGCATTGAGGGGAGGAACACACACTCAACGTATAAAGCTTCCCTCTCCAATTTGAGCTTATGAATTGCAGTTCAAGACTGTTGGCACTTTGAGGGAAGATGCTGTGTTTGCATTTCCTCATCTCTTTTGAACAGAGTGAGAGCAATGGTGTTGAGACAACTGCACAACATCCCCCTAATAATGCATCAAATATTCCAAGCACTAGCTAATGCTACTTCTGGCGTAAGAACAAATAAACTAAGCATGCCTTTCCTCCCCCTACTACAGGTGCCACAAACCTGAATAGATGTTGCAATCATGTAATTTAACAGCTGTTTCACCTATTTTAAGTTGACAAGCAGCTGGTTATTGCCCACCCTCCCCTTCCCCCCTCCCCTTTTTTTTTCCCTCTTTGATTTGAGGCAATTATTTTGTATTCCAGGGCTGAAGATTTTAGGTATTGTATTCTATTCTTAACAGATTTTTCTGTAAAGGATGTAATAGCACCATTCACTCTATCCTTGTGTCCATTTGCTACAAATATTTTTTTGTCAAGCTGTTTTTATGTTCTGTGCTCATTTGACTTGCACTTCCTTTGTGGTCCAGTTCAAAACTTGGTCTCCAGTGTTATAATGTCTTGAAGCAGTTTGCAGAAAACCTGCCTGAGATTTGCTGATAAGTGTGTGTGTTTTGTGTGAACTAAGTGGTATCAACAGCTGAGTTAGAAGTTGAAGGCTAAAGGCCTTCTGCCAGCAGAAGCAGATTGTCAGCAGAGTATCAAGACCTTTACAAATGACAGCTAGTAGCAGTTTACAATTGTTAACCAGCAATATAATTAATAATTTAACTAAAAAATCCAGCTGAGCCATATCAGATCTTGTTAATCTTCAGGCAGTAGAAGAATTGGTCTTGGAAACCACATGTGTAAATTATAACAGGAAATTACTCACGATCTTCTTAACATTGTTTTCCATGAATATATTTGCCCATGTTTTGTACTTTCTTTCTGAATATTAAAACATCTTGACATAATGGTATATAACAGTAGAACTGTGAACAATCAAACATATCTTTGTTACATGCAGATACATTGTGAATGTATTAGTTTTATGCATAGGATTAGTAGGTTGCTCAGAGCTATTTATAAAATTAGTGTGATGAGGTATTTTTTTATTGCTTAATTGCTTACTTCTTCTGAAGGTTTATTTGTATATGGAAGAAAGTATACTTCCCAACAAAACATGGGGATTTTAGTTATCCTTGAGGTTTTGTTTTTAGAAAATATAGGGAGGGAAATGTGGATTCTTAATATGGCATTTCTGTCCCAAACCGTGTCCTTGTAAAAAATTGTTCAAGCCCGAAACTTGCTGAAGATAGACTGCCACAGTGGAGCAGTCAGATTGTGCTGTTACTCGCAGCATCTTTAATGGTTGTTGTACAAATGAGGGAGATTTTAGCACCATCAGTACACCCATTGCTGATCTTTCCTGTTTGCTAATTGGAAAAAACATTGCCCTAGGTATCACTGACAAATGAAGGTAATCTGCCAAATGGCAGGGGTTTTGTTACTATGGAAATGAGCCAAATCCTAGTGGGAGGGGAAAACAGGCTTAAATTGGGGATTTTTCAGATGTATGCATAAACACAAAGAAGTACCTGCAAAAAATACAGGGACTGGTCCAGTGAAATATTTACAATATGCGAAAGTGTTTATATAGTATGCCGTCTACAAGAAATTTGAGAGAGTTTTCAAGGATTTTGGCAGGAAGGATTAAATTTGAAGTGTCTTGGCAACTTGAGTTAGTATCTTTTAAAAAGAAAAAAGCTATGCTTATCAAGTTGTCTGTGGTAAGTGCAAATCACACTGTGTTTAAAAGGCATAATTAACAGCACAGACAGATAAAGAGTATTGGAAGCTCAGTTTGGAGGTTTGCAGGAAAATACTTTCCTGCTAGTCTGGGTTAAATAGGTCTGCTATGACATATTGCTGTGAAGCTGTCAGATAATACCTGGAATGCAGTTAAAAGTGTGACCTTGGAGGCATATGGGACATTTCTTCTTCCTCTTCTAACAGCAAATGACAAGTACTGTTTTCAGGTTTGGTCAGTATGGTTTACTTGTGGTATGGACTGAGAAAGCACAGAAGATACTTTTATCAGGACTTTTAAACTGAAAGGTAGGGTGCAAGTTTCATAAAAGGTTGTTGGGTCCAGAGCAGAAGATTGAGTGGCTACAGAATGGAAGGGGCTGCACTGTTCTTTATGTTTGACAGCAGAATAAGAAGTAACTTGTATACTGTTATATATATTGAGACTTTACTGTTAGGGGAACCTTGAGCGGCCATCTCCATTCTCTTTGTAAGCTTTAACTTACTGGGGGTGGACGGGGAAGTCCCCCTCACTGCTCACTGAATCACTCCTCTTAACTCCAGTTAAGAGTTTGCTCCTTGTAAGAAAAGCAGTGAGCTGGTTTGTTTCCACAGGAAGTTCTTGAGGAACATACCTTTCTCAATATGGGTCAAGACGAGAAAAGTGGCAAAATTTCTAGGAGGCAGCTTTCTTGGCATACTCTGCAGGAATTCTTTCTTTGAGCTTGTATTCTCACTGCTGGCTGTTGGTCAGGCTTCAGGTTTTTTAACTTTTGACTGCTGGACCATGAGGCTTTGTATTATTGCGGTCTGAGTGCTATACAAGACAGTAACCACTATGCTTTTAGAACCTCAAAATTTTTATTTGGAACAAAGTTGTTTGAAAAAAAATTAAGATTCTTCTAATTCTTAGTCTGTTACTGAGAATGCAAATTCTCACTGCCAGTGATTTTCAGATGTCATAGTTCTATTTTCCAGCTAATCTGAACTGTAAGCTACTTGAGTAATGTTTAAGTGGTACAGAGGAATGTTAGTAGCTGTTGCTTGAAGTTCTATATAAGGTGAGCTGTATGCTTCACAGGTAACATATGCCTTTTTTCCTTTTCTTGGAGGACTTATAATCTGAACAAACCAGTAGGTAAAAAAAAAATGCATCTCAGAGTAATCTCAGTGATGGTGTCAGAACAATTGTACATGTATACTGTGTATTTTTTTATATCGTGCCTTTTTTTTTTTTTTCCCCTGTGTAGTAAGATGGAGAAGAGTGTGATAAGAATGAGGTATGGGCAGGAGAGGATTAGAAGAGGTTAGGGAAGTGTGTGTTAGCTAGATCTGTAATGTAAAGGGGTGGACATTAAGCCTATAAACTGAGGATGGGAAAAATCCAAAAAAAAATCCAAAAGTTTCTTCCATCAACTAAATTTTCTGCCAAATTATATATTTTTTAAGCTTATGTTTTGTCTTGGAAGGCTTGAATCTTTCGTGTGGTAAAGACTTCACAAAGCAGTGTTCTGTACTAACAGGTTATTTTACTGAGAATTGTCAATTCTTGCTTCTAGCCATTACTGTGGCATTAACCAACTTACAGTAGAAGCAGTAGGGTAAACCAGTGGAAAACTGAGGGACTTCTTTCTGTCCTAGTATATATTCTGCTTAAACTGATGAGAGTAAAGACCTGTAATTCAGTGGAACATTAGGAAAGTGTAATTTTAAGCGCTTTTTATACTGATTTATACTCTGAAATTCTAGGTGTGATTGTTCCCTTTGCCTAGGAGAAAAAAATTTTGGAGTGCTTCTTGCCGCCAATGGTGGGGTGGAATAGGTCCCTGCGTGTTCCGTGTGGGTCTCTGATATTGGACCACTTCGGCCAGTACAGTCTGGTACTGTGCAAGGAGACCTTTTTCTCACCTGTGCTGTTGGAAAGCACAAACGCACACACCTGGGAGCTGGATAGCTCACGCATCCTCAGGATCTGAATTTTCAGAGGGCCCAGTCGCTTGGTACTCCAATGATGGTTTATTCTCGAGCAATTCCAGAGGCGAAAGAGGAAGTGGGAATGGCTGGGGGCATGGGGATATAGCCTTTTTGACCAACAGGGCAGAAGGGAGATTGGGGAGATACAACCATCCCATGGGAAGAAGGGAGGGGTGGAGTGAGGGATCATGTTGAAGCCAACCAACCGAGGGGTATTAACATACAAAGGTTACCATGGTTTTGGGACAAACCATACAAGAAACATCCAGGGGGTTTTAACTGTCCCACCAGTGTGCTTCTGCTGGCTTGGGACTTCTCGGATTCTCTGAGATGGTAGAAACCGCCTCAACAGCTTCTGACATTTTTTCCCTCTGTTTGTACCCCATGGTAAAAAGCACAGAGGGGAGGAATTTATTTTGTTCTCATCACTTTTCTTCTCTTTTTCAGAAGTAAGAAACTTTTTAGCAAGAAAAAGTTGAAAAGAAAACAGAAGACTAAATTGAAAGTAAAAACACGCAACAAGGTAAGTCTGTAACTAACCTGACAAAGTTCTGACTCAAAAATGACAGTAATGTCAATTGAGAGGAATACAAGAAAACTTAATTATGGCTAACAACTTGTTTGTTTAGAGGCATTAATAGTAGACCAGTATTGTCTGTTTACTGTGTTCTATGTGACTTTGATATAAATCTTAACCTTATTCAACTGCTTTCGCTACTGATGTTCAACAGGAAATAATATGAGCAGTGTCTTTAGTTCTCCAGTTCCTAAACCCTGAGAGTAGCTAAACATGTTGGTCTTAGAAGTAAATTTTGAGATCTGTGTCTAGCCAACAGTTAAGAGACTACTGTTGCAAAGATTTGACCGTGTTGGCTAAAGGAGAAAGGGGGCATTCTAAGGACTCCAAAGTTACCTCCTGAAAATTCCTCCAAAATAGAAAATGCAATAATGATACCTAGGTGTTTCTGTTAATGTTTTCTCCCCGTGTAACCCCTGCCTTCATCACTTTAAATGAATGGGAACCATACAGCGAACTTGATAAAAATGTTTACATGTTTACTCTTTAGAGAGAATAAGTTTATGCAGAAGCAGCACTGTTTCAAAATACTGGTCTGCCGCATTCTTTCTCTATTAGAGAGCTATTATTTCTCTATTTAAGCTAAAGTCTTGGAGAGATTTTCATGAAGGCTTGCTACAGGCATGAAGCCTTCCTTGTAGTTACTAAAGAGAAAGCTCATTTTTGGAATGGTTCTGCAGGACCAAACTGCTGAAATGTCCAGTGAAAACACTTTCTAGTCAGTTGAATGTCCTTATAATAAAAATTCACTGTAGAGCAACTTGGCCATCTTATCCCTATTTGCCAAACCTCATGTAGTTACTGTATCTCAAGACAGATGACTTTGGGAGGGTGAAGCAAACCCCCTATCTATTAATTTGGTATTGACTTTTTGGAGTTTTACCAGATTATTCTGCTTATCTCAAGTAGTGCAGCTTCAGACTATGGTATAGAAAGGGTTTATCTTCATTTCTGTTCTCAGCACTGTACAGTGAAATATTTGTGGTCCAAACTGAATTTCTCAGCCCTTTCTTCAGTTGCTATTATAAGTTTTAGCCCTATCCTCTTCATGACTTTGTCAGACTCACTGTCAACAAAGAAAACGAAGTTAGAAATTTAAAGAAATTTCAGAGAATTTAGTTAGTCTGTGTGTTCTGTCTGTTGACAAAACTTGTGCTTTTTAAAATAACTCCCCAGCTTTGATCATCATTACTATATAAAGGGATACCTTGTCTATCTGGGTGATGCGGTACTAGTTGAACTGCCAAATAGAAAGCTAAATACAGAATCACAAGCTTAACAGTGAGATGTAGTTCTTGGATTCAGTTGCATTGGATAAACGGAGTGGCAGGATCCTTTGGCCAAGTCAGTGTGAACACACTAAAAGTTAGTTCTTGTCAGTAGTTATAGATTTGGCACTAGCTGATCACCTCCTCACCTCATCCCAATGGATAGTTGTTCTCAAGATTTTTCTTAGATATAAGACAGTTTCTACTTGAAGCATTGCGATTTTTGTCTTTGAAAGGCATAATGGTTTTTTGCCTGTCTTTTACTGATGCCATTATTCTAGACAATGTATGAGGCAGACCAGAGTTGACCAGCAGAACATTGGTCTTCATTTCTGAGTGACTCAGGTACAGAAAGGCACTCTGGCTTATTCCTGCATGACAGCAGAAAACTGTATTTCCTGAAAAATGTACTTGAAAAGGGAAAGATGAAACTAGCTTCATATCTTCAGGTTATGAAGCTTCATTAACTGACAAAGTGGGATGGGTTTGTTTTCTGGGATTTTTTGTTGGTTTGTTGTGGGAGGTTTTTGTTGTGTTTTGTTTTTTTAACAAACTTTTCAGTGCATCCCAATGCTTACCATGGCAGAATCAGCGCAGTGGTCATTTTTGCACTCGTGTGTCTGAAAATGGATGTGTTTATTGTCAGGAAAATGTAAGCCTCCATTGGGAAGCCTTAAAATAGAGCAGATTGAAAAGTCTTTCACTGCTGGATATTATGAGCAGTAGAGTTTGTGTGCATCGGTTTGTTTTTTTTAAGAAACGGAGTCTTTTAGTCTCATCAGAGAAGGGAGCTTTCTCTTAATGTACTTAGCGCAGGAAGGGCCTTAAATCAAGAAAAAGGTGAAGGAACCCAAAAAATTGTTATTTATATCCTGTGCTTACTAAAAATGAGTGAGTAATGGAAGAGCAGGGAACTTTAAAAGAAATGTAATTGGTGAACCAGAAGAAAATTATTTCCACCATTTAAGCATTAAGTGTTAGAACATTTTAGGTATAAAACTAATTGATGTTTAACACAGCCCAGTAGTTTGAGCCTTATTCTGTTTCTAAGCTGGGTCATGCTATGATCACTGTTATTTAAACTATCACTGATTTTTGGGCTTGTGGTGTAGTATCTATTTTTTAAATGGAAGTATGAAAGTTTTCCGTGTGGTGCAGTGTGTTTTGGCTTTAGAAATTCCGTGCTGACGTAAGTGACTTTTACACAGAAAACAAGTATCTGATTATTAGACATGGGTGTAGCACCGTGGATTCCAGTCCCTACCTTCTTCCTCCCCCTTTTTTTTTTTCTTTTGGCAAAAATTATCACCAGAAAATTTTAGGTGCTGTAACTTTCCTCAACTCTATGAATATTGCTGCTAACCCTGTCTCCTTCCTTCAGACACCCTGGATTTTTTCCCCTGTTACTGTTAACTCATGCAAGTGCTGCTTAGGTAGGACACTTGGATTGAGAGAGACTAGACAGAAAGCCACAGTTCACTGTCTTCTGTTTTCATAATGTTATTTGAAGAATACTGAAAAATTGTCCACTAAAGGCCACCAAACACAGATTGTACTTGAAATGATTGGCATACACCTGTTTAGTTTATGCAGAAGTTTTAAGATATGACTTTTTTAGCTTTATACAAATGGAAAGAATTAAACTTTGAGAGAGAGGTTCATGTAGCAGACAAATTTATTGTAAGCTAGCAATTAGATGTGTAAGACAGATAGATTAGGATGAATATTCTCGTTAAAAACACATGTAGCTTTTCAAATAGTTTGACAGTAATTTTAATGGCTTTTGTATTATTTGGTCTTTCAACCTCAAGAGGGCATCCTTTTCTAAGAGATCTTTTAACTGTCCAAAGAATTTGGTGAGCTTCTCTTCTGTGTTACACATGGATTAGATCAGATGGTTATTATAACCTGACCCATCTTTAACAACAGATTAATTTTCCTCTCCTGGTTACAGTTTATTTCTGTCATATTTAAGAATAATCCATTACCCCAGTCATCTGATTCAAGACAAAGAAAACAAATAGGTCAGAAAATAAGCTATGTCTGACTTTCATCTTTAGGGAGAACAGTTTCTCTATGTGTGAGACAAGTGTAAAGGATGCCAGAGGGTTTTAGTTTTCCCACTCCTTTCCTTGAGTGTACTGAAACATTACAAAAGGCTAATTGAGAAGAGCAATTAGGAGTAAGTTACTCTTATCTTTTGAACCAAACCTGTGCTGTTTACCCTCTCCTACATAATTAATTCTTCCATTTAGCAGGGACTATATGTTTAAAAGGACGAGCCACACATCCACGTGTGGGCATCTGCACTTCTTCTTCTTTCTCATAAGTTAGCATCCTGTCTTCTTGAAAATAAAAAGCAACACCCAAGAAATAAGATTTACCTTCATGTATTAAAATGTGTTCACCAGTGCTGGATATTTGGTTTATGATGTATGTTTCACCATGTATCTTGATTTAAGAAGGTGTACATTCGATTTTTTTATGTTACCAAGTGAAACAATGAAGATGAAGATTCAGAAAGTCCTACTTTTGCAGCTCATATGAAAATCGCTAAATCAAAAAGCATAATTCTGTTTTCCAGTCTGTAAGCTCTCTTTTTGAAAGCAATAGCAGTTTCGTATTCCAAGAAACCAAATACTTTGGGAGAAAAGCTGGTATAGAAGCTATCATGTCATCTTCTACTTGGACACCCTGGAAGCTGAGTTTGTAGTCATTCTTAATGAATGCTTTAGATTGAAATATTCCAGTAGGCATTAAGAAAAGGCCGTTCAGAGGTGCAGAAAGTGATTGTTGCTCTTTACCTTATTCACAAGGGTCATCTGAATCTCGATACTCTTAACACCATGAAAACAATTGATAAGGTGTTGTTTCTTTCTTGAAATAATGTATCCTGTAGCTCAAGAGCAGTCCATTTTGATTATTAATAATTCTGTATCTATGCAAAATTAATAAATTGCTTTACTGAGTTCTTAGAAGTTGATTAACATTTTGGTTTAATGTTCTGCTGTTTTTCTTGGCAAGTAGCCAAGAATTAGTAAGTGGGGCTCTGTAGGTATAGGTATGGGTTAGATTTTTTTCAGTGATCTACCTCAAAATCTTTGAGTCAGCAGCAAGATTGTACAGGTGGTATCATGAGTCTCATACTATGAGGAAGTTCTTCTGACTGTGTAGAAGGTTCTTGTTAGCTGCTGAAAAGTAGACTTTCAGGTGATGATCGGATGAACTTAAATCCCAGTTTTCTAGCTTGTTCGCTGTATCTGACCTCAGTAATGTTTGGAATCTGTTATCTGGAAAGGAAAACACTATAAGGAAGTTTCTGATGTCTGTTTTGAATACTTTCCTCTACCACTGTTAAAGAGAAGAAAAAAACCATAAGAAGCTACTCACTGAATGAGCATTTGCATTGGAGGGACAGAAAGTTTTACTGGTTTGTTTGGCTTTTTTGTCAGCTCCATCTTTGTGTTTTGTAAAGGAAATCTAAGAAAGTGATGTTTATACAACCTGCTTATATACATCCACTTTGGACCAGATGTTTGTTTTGAAGACCTAGCAACTATAATATTACACTTAAAGCCCCTTAGACTCGAGCAAATCTGTCACAAACAAATCACATTAGTGTTTTTTACCTTATGATAAAGTTTTTGGAGAATGTTACGTTGTACTGAAGTCTGGGTAGAAGATCGGTGTATTTAAGTATTGTTCATGCATTGTTGTGAAAAAGCAAAACTGAGCACAGAATGGTTAAAGTGCTTACTGGTTAATAGTTGTAAAGTATGGAGAATAAGGAGTTTATTTCTGAAAACTAGTCAGCTTGTTATTAATAGGCAAGAAAACATACATTGATTTTATCTAGTACTGTAATATCTAAAACTATCTGTGCTGTTCTAACAGTTTGGCCAGTCTATTTCAAATGAGGCTATATGAGCTACAGATCTTAGTCTCTTCTGGATCAGACTTAGCTGAGCTGAAAAGAAGGAATTGGAGTGGAAACTCTTCACAGAAGTTGCAATTGCAATAGGTGATATTAACTAGATAAGTGAACTTCAGATAGAGATATTTCAGAGGCTCTAGATATTTTTTTCTTCCTGTAACTGTCAGTAAAAAACTTTAGTAAACTAAGAATTTAACCTGTGCAGTTCAGCTGAGCTAGCTGTAAAGCTGACGGTTTATCCTTCGTTTGCCCTAACAGGAGCTGCAAAAACTCTTGGGGTAATATGTTATGGATACTTGATATGCAAAAGAGTTATATGTTATAACTGTTTAGTTTTCTGGTGCCAAATAAACTTCGAAGTATGTAGGAGCTCATTGTCAGTGGTGTTAGTCCAAATCTATTTTGATACGATCTGATCCTGCAATAAGGTATGAAGTTGTACCTTGAGTTCTTGTGCTGAACAATATTGTGGGATTTTTAACAGGAGCTTTACTATTTCAAAGATATTAATATTGAACAAGGACTAAACTTTGCTGACTTTGAATCCCTAATGGCAGAAGTTCTGTTGAGCTAAAGAAAAAAAACCTGCTGAACTTGAGTATGTATGTAGAGAACTCTTTCCAGCTTTTTTTTTACTTCTTCGTTATCTTTATATTTTTGTGCTTACTGCTAACACTGATGGAGGTAAGACAAATTAACACACTATGTTGGTAAAGCATTGCTTCATAATGTTCCAGCTGTCAGTAACTGTAGTAATAATGGAAAGGAAGGATAGAGCATATATATGCTATATAGAAAAATATATACCAGTGCAGTTAGAATAATATTATAGTCAAAAAAGGGAGTTTGTAAACAATTAAATATTTTGAAATAATTTTGAATTTTTTATGTTTTGTGACACACAGTGTTAAAAAGTCTAGCTTAGAGTCTTGTGTTATTTCCAGTATTAATAAAAATGTATGTGCAGATAAAAATGTTTTTGATGTAGAAAATTGTGGCAGCCATATTGTAGAAAAATAAATCACCCCACTAAAATATTTTCCAGTTCACTGGTTCTCACATTTCTTTTTACTTGTCCTCTGCTAGTTTAATGTTCTCTTTCCTATCACTGCTCTCAGTGATCTGTTTCAAATCACTGTAGTATAATTCACTGCCTAATTTCCTGCTAGATGAATGTGGCAATGCACAGTATCTATGCCCTGTAAATAAAAAAAAATTTAAGAAAAAAGACAAAAAGCCTCCAATCTGACCATGCCCCTCCTCCTGCTATCCCTCAAGAATACAAGAAAGAAACCAAGATGACCTTGTGAAGTTACTCTTAACCCTGACTCTCTCTGGCCTAATGCTCCCCCACATTTTACCTTGCATGGTCAAGCAAATTTGTCCTGCACTCTTATCCTAGGCCTTTTCACATAGTCTTTGTGCCCTCTGTTTACAGTGAGGTGTTACAGAGAATTCCTTCCTCCCATCTGCCTGAAATCCAGTATTCAAAGCCTATGCTCAAACCAGCCTGGTCTTTGGTAATGCACAATCAAATGGAAAGAATAACCCTGCCTGGGGATTAATTGTTGTTGTGGAGTTTTGTTTTTTCAAGTCAGTCATACTTCCTCTCCTTTCTTAAGTGTTGCAGACTGGGAGAGTAAAGAACAGATTTTCAAAAATGTTTTTTTTAAAATGTTTTTTCTTCTTCCAAGTCCAGTGACAGCTTCATGAAGGTTGTTTTGTGCCTTGGCCAAGGCTGACAATAATACACCAGTAATAGGCACCAAGGTGGGCCAGGAACAATTTCCCAGCTCTTACTTTGTGGCTCAGAGCTTCTGAAAACAGGATGCTGTCCTATTTAGTCATAGGCCTTGATTTCTGTATTTAGTAATTAGTCTATTAGATTATTATCCTCAAAACTATTATCTGAAGCATCCTGACAGGAATTTTTGAACTTGGCATCAGTTTTCATTTAACAGCAAAACAATTGGTTTTTATTTATCTTCTACTATACGTGTAGCAAACATCTTTTAATTTTTGATATTTACCAGTAGGTTAAAATTAGCAACTAGAATAAGAAGGAATGCATTTTAAAATTCAATAATATTAACAAACCCCAAAACTGACTGTCATTGAGAAGATAAAGCTTGAATTCTGCTACTCTTTTCACTGTGGCACAGGTTTGGACTGTTCTGTAGCCTGGGTTGCTTTAATTTTCAGTCCCACTGTTCTCATCAAGTTATGAGAGGTAGAGACTAAAGCTAGATGGAATCTATTGAAATTTCTTCCTCTTCTTCCTTTCTTCCCTGCTTGAAATATAACTGGTACTTCCTCAGGAAAGTTGTCTCCAGTTTGGAAATAACATGGTCTGTCAAAATTATTGAGACTGTTGAAATTATTTGTATTTAGCAAAGCTTGAAACTTCTAACAAACTAAAATTAAAACCCGTCTTGTTTTTCAGACTGAAAACCTTGAGAGTACAATAACTATACCAGATATCAGATTACATAGCAATCCTTCAGCTTTTAATGTTTACTGCAATGTCCGCCATTGTGTGTTGGAGTGGCAGAAGAAGGAAGCATCTGTGTCTTTGGCTTCAAAGAACAGTGTCCAGAGTGGGGATTCGGACAGTGATGAAGAAGAGGAATCCAAAGAGCCACCTATTAAACTTCCAAAGGCAAGTAACTGATACCATTTAGTGTGCCATGTGTGTCATCTAGGGCTGGTATGTTCTTGGGGGAATACAGAGCAACAGTACAAGCCAGCTGCTCAAAAAACTGCTGTAGATTTATTTGTAGTCCATCTAGTTCAGAATCATTTGATTTGATGAATTAGGATGAACTATGTACCTGCCGAAATTAAAGTCAATTAAATGTCAGGTTAACACTTAAGTTGCACTCCTTTATAAGTGTTGGTACTTGAAAACCTACAGCCTCAAAAATCTGCACAAAAATGATGCAAATAAGGCAGCTCTTTTATCTGTCAGAGACTACCAGATCGTAATGGTAAAAGGTGCTTTCTTGTGCTTTACCCTCCAAAAAGAGTAAGTCTTTCTGAAAATGGAAATCATTCAATAGAATGGTTCCTAAGATGTTTTGCTGGGTATGCATGTAATTGCAGTAACAATAACTGTCAATTATTCTTGTTAACATTAGTTTTTTAATCTTCTCTGTTTTGGCTTTAGTGTTGTTAGTGGCACTGACAACTCCAGATTGTAATGCACATTAGGGTTTTGATGCTATAGTTCAACAGTTAGGGTAGGTTTTTTACAAATTACTACAGTGTTTATAGTAGGATTAATGGTAGAAAGTCAGAAATAATCTATGTAGGACTTAATGAATTTTTTCTTAATTTTTTTTCAATTTACTGATTCACTTGTTTTTTTACTAAGTAATTTCTGCACATTTAGTTTTGTTCATTGCTACCTTATCAATTCTCTGAATTTGCTTTGTTTTGTTGTTCTTCTGAATCTAAGAAGCATATTCAGATTAACTTCCTTTGTTTGTATTTGCTCTAAAATCAATACAAATGCTGAATTAAAAAGGTGGTTGCAGCCGTGCTTCTGTAGAATGTTCAAGTTGTTTAGAAAATTAGGATTTTGTAGGTGATTGTATTTAGGTGTTATCTGAAGGCAAACTTAGCACTCTGGAAAATAGTGGTGGTGAATTGCAGAGAAACATAACTAAGTCAGCTAACTGAAATTTCGTGACTGATGATTGCAAAATAATGTGTGGTCAGTAGAAATAAAGTCAGCATTGTTTATGAACTGCACCTGAGTCCTCGTGGATTGTATCAAATGAATTAGCAAGTGCTTGTAGATGCTTAATTTGAAGTAAAAGGCAATGTAGCTATTAGCATTTATAAAGAATGGAATGGAGTTTTAAAGAGATGTTGAAATTAAAAGAGGTTCCAAGAAGGATGAGATTTATCAGTAATATGAACAGAACACTTATGGGGAAACTAAAACATTGGTATTGTGTTGGACAGTTTATCACAAAGAGACTTGGAAAAGTAGCACAGTTTTGAAAATATGGTGGCTTAGAGAAAGTGGTAGGGAAACTGTAGGTAAGAAACTTCTCTCAAAATTGAAATTTGTTGACATTTTGTTATATTTAATACAGAAAGTATAAAATTGATGAAATCAGTATGTTTTCAAACTATTAATTTTTAGTAATGAATCTACAAAATATCAAATTTGAGAATTTTTGGTTCAAAAATGTTTAGATGCTTGGTACAACTTCGGTATTTTTCATAACTGTCTAGGTAATCCAGGGTGTTTTTTACGTCACTTAGAGGTAACAATTGGATTTGCATTTATGCTTTTGAAAAAGTCATCTGCTTGGATCTGTCTCATATGTGGTAAAACTTTCAGAAACTGACTATATAAGTGTCTTGGTATCCTGGATATAGATGTCTGTCTTATGCTGTGAGTTTATTATGGACTTATTCTTGTGCATAATGAACAATATTATGTCAGGCTTAGTTTATTAACTGTAAAGTAGAAAGTTACTCAGGTTTCTAAGGTTTACAGTATTTACGAGACAAATTTCTGATAGTAATTGTTATTAAAAAGAATACTGATCTTTTTGAGTTTGACAGTGAGGTGATAGTTTAAAAAAGTGTGGCTAGAGTTTGTGCTTTTACAGATTCTTCAGAGATAAACTGGTAAAGTTTGTCCTTGGTGTGTTGGTGTTTTTTTGTTTACAAAAGTTTTTTTAATTGAGAATAAGTTGAAAACATTCTACTTTTTTTGTAGCTTAGGGCGATTTCAGGTGTTCTATTTATGTACTTTTCTTTCAGATCTTAAACCTGAGAAAGTCAGGTTTATTAGAGCTTTTATTTAAAATGTATTTTGGAATTAGAAGTTGTCATATACAATTTCTATAATAAGATTGAGAACAGTTGTTTTTAACATAAGAGAGACAGAAATACTTTGCTGCTCTTCATATATGAACACAAAAATTTGTGTTTTGGTCTTATTGGGACAGTTTAATAACTTGCTATGATAGCTTTATATTTTTTGATTCACGAGAAATACTTGCGTTTGTCTGACATATTTATTTGATACCTTATTTATTTAATACCTTAGCTAATGGTGAGGAATTCTTTCTGCTTAAAAGGGCGTAGATTCAGTGCTGTTGACAAGATTTGTAATTTGCAGGGTTAGGAAGAGGTATTTCCCCCACCCTAACTCTTACCGCCCCCCC
>VZTX01028454.1:0-80985 GCA_013400915.1 Pardalotus punctatus | reverse complement strand
GCCCGCATCGGCTACTACGAGATCGAGCGCACCATCGGCAAGGGCAACTTCGCCGTGGTGAAGCTCGCCACGCACCTGGTGACCCGCGCCAAGGTGAGTCCCCCGCGAGGGTCGCGGCGCTGTCCCGGTGAGCGGGGAGGGAGCGGGGAGCGGCCCCGAGCCCCCCCGCTCCCGAGCGGGCGCTGCCGGAGAGCGGGGCCGCTGTCACGGGTGACACGGGTGTCCCCGCGGGTCCCGTGGTACCGGGATAACGTGGAGGTGGAGCGGGGGGATGCTCCCGCGGTAGCCGGGGATGCTCCCGGCGGACCGGGGGGGACACCGAGGGCGAGCGGGGGACAGGTCGTTTCTTACCGAAACGATGGGAATCGATCGTGGCCGGGTCTTCAGGGCCGTGAGAAACCGCAGGGAAGAGCGCGAGGAAGGGCCTCCCGAGGGAGCGGCGGATCCTGGTGGATCCAGGTACGGCCGCGCTCCGGCTGAGCCCCGGAACATGGCAGGAGATCCGGGTGGATCCCGGCACGGCGAGCCCTGGAACACGGCGGGAGATCCGTGCGGAGCGGCGGCATCGCTGCCGTCCTCCGGATCGTGCCCGTGACACCGAGCTCCCGGACAGGGCTTGTCTTGCTGCAGGCACCGGTGCTGCCCCGGGATCTTCCCGGACCTGCGGCGGGAGCAGAGCTGCTGCAAGCAGGGCTGGCATGGGAAGGCAGCGGACAGGCCTTAACCGAACCCCTGCGCCTGCCCTGCTCTTGGCTCCGTGCTGGCTCCTTGGAAGCTGCAGGGGGAGGAAGGTGTTGGCTGGGGTTGTTCCTCTGTCAATTCCTGGGGTTGTTCCTCTGTCAATTCCTGGGATTGCCCCTCTGTCACTTTCTGGGGTTGCCCCTTTGTCACTTTCTGGGATTGCCCCTCTGTCAATTTCTGGGGTTGCCCCTTTGTCACTTTCTGGGATTGCCCCTCTGTCAATTTCTGGGATTGCCCCTCTGTCACTTTCTGGGATTGCCCCTCTGTCAATTTCTGGGATTGCCCCTCTGTCACTTTCTGGGGTTGCCCCTCTGTCAGTTTCAAGAGTCACATTGTTTTGAAACACGAGGAGAAATCGCCTTGGTTTGTTGGAGCTCTGGCTCTTTGCCCGGATAATAAAGTGAAATTAATTTCAGGGGCTATTTAAACATCAATTATAACACCTCCTGGACAGTTCTTTTCAGAGCTGGGCTGTATTTGCCTGCCCTGATGGCCGTTTTGTGCCTGCAAGTGCTCAATGCCACAATTTAAGCTGCACTTGAGGTGTTCTGTGCTGTTGTTCTCCCCATGATAAACCTGAACCCTGCTGAGAGAAACAGGACGATGGGTTCAGGTGCTTTGAGTGCAGGAGCCTGATCCCTCTGAGTGGAGATCACTCCTGGAAAAGGAGTGATCCAGCTCCAAGTTGCTTTCCTGTTCCTGTTTCCAGCCTCCCTCCTTGGGTCAAGGTTTCTTTTCAGTGGTGCTGACTCTGCAGTTTGCAAAATACCAAACCAGAGACCATCTTTTGTGTGGGAATAGTTGATTTTGTCTGAAGAATGGCAGAATATGCACAGAAATTTAGTCTGGAAATTGTATTCCATGTTTACAGGGCCAAGGCTGGATTTTACACACTGGCTTTGGATGATGGAAGGGGATGCTAAGCTTGGAAAGCTTTGCTTTATAGCAGTGTATGCTCAATCCTACTGCCCTGGAGTGACCAAGGGTGGATTGTGGACTTCAGAAAGCGCCTTTCTGGTGGGATGGTGAGGTGCTGGGGGCTCTGGACAGTGGAAGGAGCTGGAGGGCGGGTTTGATGTCCAGCACATTCCCTGCACGAAGGAGATCCAGTCCCTGTCCCTCTGAACTCTGAGGGCTCCCTGAGCCTGGGGAAATACCTGTGCTGGAACAACTGCCATCTGTTCAGCTGAGCTGGGATAGCTTGGAGCTGAAACTTGACCTGGAAGCTTTCTCAACTCCGAGGTCAGGTTTCCTTTCAAATCCCAGCCTCTGGAGAGGAGTGCGAGCGAACGGATTGGATTCTGCCTGCAGACTGAGCACTGTGGGTTCAGTACTTTTCCTTCACTGACAGGACTGTTGCTGTTGGCTCTGGGAGAGGAGAGGGGAAGGGGAAAGGAGCTGCCTGGTTCAGGCTCTGGGACTCTTGGGGTTAGAGGGGAGGTGTTGATGTAAATGCGTTGGAAAGGGCAAATCTGTATGGGGAAGTGTTTTTGACTGGCAGTAGGAATACAAAATAATGCTACTGCGAGCTTGTCTTCATCACAGTTACACTTTTAACACTTTGACTTAATGGAAACAACTTGGAAGCAAGTAAAATCTTGGCAAAATGGTCCCATTTAGCCATCTGAAAGAATTCTTTGATCACAAAACGCAAGCACAGCCCGGTTGCTGCCTGTGCTGGCAGTCCCTTCCTGAGGTGATCCCGCTCTCCCAGTAGTAGCTGCGTAAGAGAACCGGGCAGTTCAAATATAGCCACCAAATCCCTGCACAAACTTGACCCCGTGTCACATTCTCTTAGAGAAAAGCTGGTTTGCTTGTCATGGCCCCTCCTTGGGAACTGCGCTCCTCCACTGTCTCAGAAGGAGTTCCACTGTGAGTGTCCGTGTGAGCTTGGAAATAGATGTACCCCATGATTTTGGGCCTTTTCCAGAATGTGAAATTAATGACGGTGTGGGCTGGTGTCCATTGCTGAGCCTGGAATTAGAGGTGGTCTGTGGATGAGGCGTTGGATCCTGTTTTCCTTCCCGATGGACATTTACCAGGTCAAGTGGACTTTGACATGACAGCTCGAGATAACAGCCGGAGCATTCCTGGCTTGTGTCCCCTTTTCCCTAAAAAGCAAAGTGGAGGGTAGTTGGGTGCCTGGCCCAGTCTTAAAGGACTGGGATTTTCCTGGCTCTTGGGAAGTTGAGTATTGCGTTTATTTAGAGAGAAGAGCAGAGCGCCCAGCCCTGCTGGGCTGGCACGTTCTGCTGACACCAAACGTTGCAGTTTACATAGAACTGCATTTCAGGAGCTGAATGTGGGTCAGCAGTGCTGGGGACACTGAGGAAGGGGAATGTTAATCATCCCAAAGGGCAGGAGGCCTGTATTCATAATTGTCTCTGCTGGAGCTGATGGAATAGAAGGGAACAGTCGGCAATTTACGTATTAACCAAGGCAGCAATTTACATTCAGTCCCTGCCCATGCAAAGTTGGACTCTTGTGCTCTGTCAGAGCTGCTCTGATGGCTGGACAGGAGCTGGAGCCACTGCTCTGACAGGGATGAATTCAGCACCTGCAGGATATCGTGCTGCATCCCTCCTTCTGTCCCCCTTTCCTTTGTCTCTTCTCATCTTTCACAGGAAACCCTTGTTTCTGTGCTAAAAATCTTCTGAGTGACCCACTGAATGAATTGTTTTCCACAGAATTTCCCTTTATAAATCATCCAAGTGGCATCATTAGAATTCCAGCTCTGTTCGGGTGCTGGGGTTGTTTTTAATGCCACATTTTTTCATAGGGGCTGGTCAGGGAATGTTCACGAGTGTGCCGAGGAGCACATACCTTATGTTCCCCTGCTCTTTGGCTGTTGTGTTTGAGTCTTCAGGAGCTGTTGGGGCTGAGGAGGACAGAGAGGGATGCTGTGGTTGCTGGACACTGCTGAGAGCTCTCTGCTGTCCTGGTTCCATCCCTTCCATCAGCTCCATGTGACTGGAGGCACAGCCGGAGCAGGGAGCAGCGTGTACCTGCCGTGCTTGCACTGCACTCATGGAGCGTTTCACTGGGACTTGAGGAGCCGTTTTCACATCCATCTTTCTCTTGGAATGGAATTGACAGTCCTGGGAGAACACAGCTCCCTCCCAAGTGCAGTGATCTTCCTGCTATGCTGCCTGAGCTCTTCCAGGCTGGTTGTCAGCTTAGGTTTGAG
The DNA here is from genome assembly GCA_013400915.1 of Pardalotus punctatus. Lineage (NCBI taxonomy): Eukaryota > Metazoa > Chordata > Aves > Passeriformes > Pardalotidae > Pardalotus > Pardalotus punctatus. Next base: position 77,057 of record VZTX01028454.1, on the reverse strand, counting down.
GTAAATGTCAGTAATATCTGGATAATGGGCAAAGCACAGAGCAAGTTTCACTGACTGTGTGTCGTGGGATCCTGTTTAAGGAGTACCTGGAGTTGTTTTGCTGGATAGTAACCCAAATCTGTGATGCTTTAATCCTTGGCAGAACACAGCCCTTCTACCAGCACAAGCACAACTGGAGAAAGGCTAGAACTGAGCTGATTTTTTCCTAGGTTTTAAAGGAGCTAAGCCTTTTCTGGAGAATGGGAGGCAGCTCTGCCCGCACTGGGAGAGGACATTAGAGAGCAGGCTTAGTTTCTGTGGTTTGTCCTTGGGTGAGTTGGAGTCATCAGTGGAACACATTTTTCACCAGAGTTCTTGGAGGTGGGCACTGTGGCACTGGAAAGGATAAAAAGCAGGCTGGCAGACTTCATGGGGAGTTGGGCTTTGCTCTGGGAGGATTCAGGATTGCTTTGGCACACTCTGGTCGCTGAGCACGGGGGCTCAGGCAGCCACGAGGACTTGCCTGGATTTCTCTCCTCAGATGCAAAGCGCTCTCAGCACAGGGGGTGGAAAAGTCTTGATGGCCGCTCTGTCCTGCTCTTCCCGAGCTCGGCCAGGCAGCGAGGCACGTGGCTCTGGGCTGACTGAGGATCGCTCCCTGCAGCCAGCGTGCCCGTGTGATAAGCCTCATGCCGGCGCTGCCCTGACTCATCGTCCTCGTGTCAGATGGAATTGTTCAATACTGCTACCGCACGTTTTGTAATGACCCACGCGACGGCCTCGCCTGGTCACCTTGTTTCCGTCATTTCCCTTTTCTTTTGCAGCGTTTGATGGTGCTTCACCTGTCCTGCTTCTTATTTCTCCTGGCCATAAGGAAAGCTGATGGCTGTGGATGGCTAATTCCTCAGGCAGCATTATCCTACTGCTCACAGGGCTTTTGTTCTTGTTTGTGTGCTGCAGGAGAGTTGTATTTTAGTTCTCATTTGGTGGGGAGATTTAGCAAAAGCCTAAAAGCTAGAAATGAACTTTGGCTAAGCAGAGTTGCCACAGTGGGGATAAGAGGGAATATTTCCTAAAACCTCAGAGAGGCATTGCCTGCATCAACTGTGGGCTGAAGTACTGACATTTTATGTTTCATTACAATGTTTTTCTTGCTGTAGCAAATAACATTTGATTACCAAGATGTTAATGCCAGAGCATGATTGAATTGGAGACCAGGCTGCTTCTCAAGGAGTCTGACATTGCTAACAGGTAGAAACAGGCCAGGAGAGCCAGGTAACCATGGGCAGGGTGAACTAGGGGATCTGTGGCGCCTGTCCTGAGCCTTTTCAGGCAGGGAGGATATTCTAAAAGAGCCAGGATAATTAATACCTATTTCTCAGCTGTGTATTAGCTTAACTGGGGAGTGAGGTGGGTGCATCTTTTGTACCTCTTCAACATGCCTGCTTCCCACCTCCTGTCTGGAGTCCCTTCCTCCCAAATATTCGCTGTACCAGAGCTTTGGGGCTGCTGCAGCAGGAGACAAGGGTCGACCCAGTCAACACCTGGTGAGCAAAGTGGTGGCACCTTTGGGCAGGTACAGAAGCTGCCCCTGTGAGGAAAAGCCACTGACAGGAGCAGGAGGAGGAGCGGCTGTGACACAGACAGGGATTGGTGTCTCTTCTCCTGGAGGGTCTCACAGAGGTTTGGTGAATGCTGCAGAGGCCTAATGAGGATTTCTAGAAGCTGTCTCCTCATTTGTGTTTGAAGGAGGAATTACGTTAGAGGGAAATAAGGAAATGGCAGTGTGTTGCTGGGAGACTGGGCTCCTTGGGTATTAGGCATTTTCACAGAGAAGCAGCACTAAGCTCCTTTTTGCCACGTCCTCTTGCTGGGTCCTGTATCAGCCCTGTGCAGTGGCTGTGCAGGGTGCTGCCCCTTTTTACTCTCACCAAGATGATTGCATCACCACTGTGTGTTTTTCCCCATGAAAGTAAAGCTTTGGGAAGTTGCTCCAACATTGCCAGCAGAGTAGAATTCACAGTTTGTGGTGGAAATTCTCCCAGGATGAAGAAATTCTCATGAGAATTGTGACTTCCCTGTGTGACCGTGGTGGGTCTCACAGTCTGCACACCCCCAGCAAAATGCTGCCTTTAGCTGAACCTACATGAGCAAGGGTTGAACTGGCTCCAGTGTCTCCCTTTGGAGCTTGCACAGGTTTAAATAGAGCAATTTGGAGATTCTCTAGTTAATCCATTGTACTCATTTAGTGCAGTCAGGGCCTTTCTGCTGATCCCAGGCCAGGGGTTTAATATGCTGTGTTAACACTTAAATGAAGAAACCACTGAAGGCTGATTCATTATTAGTCATTATGTGTCTTTTTCTAGTAATTCTGACCCCAAGTCTCTCTAGTTGAGGCTAAACCTCGCCCTCTCTGCTAAATGGCCATCAAAAGGGTTCCATAAAAAGGGAATTATGTGGCTTCAGCCAAGTTTCAAAGTAGTCGAATCATGCTATCCCACACAAACAAACTCCCACAGCCAGTGGAACTGACACGGTGAGCTCAAAAATAGCCCAGCGTGTGTGGGGGGAGCCGAGCTGAGCTCTGCTCTGCACGTCAGAGGACGGGCAGGAGATCCTGGGACAGCCCAGCAGCAGCAGCAGAGTTGGATCTTGCTGGAGCCTGTTGGACATAGCTTGGGTGTTATCTTGGAGTGTTGGGTTTTCTCAGAGTGCGTGGTCTCATCCCAGAGAAGTGGTGCTGGTGCCTTTGGTTATCCTCTCCATCCAGTGTTGGGAACAATGTCCAGCCAGGGCAGTGGCAGCATGGAAAAACTGTAGGAAAGAGCTGCTCCTTGTGCAGTGCAGGTGTGTTGGGAGTGACTCTGGTGTCCCTCCGTGCAAGATGCAGAACTTTATCGTGGGAAGGTGGGCTTGGGCCAGCACTTCATGGCCATGGTAGCTATAACTTGGTGGCAAGAATGCAGATGATCTTCTTGGAAGTGCTTTGGCTATGGAAGGTTTGAAATGGAGGTATAAATATGAGCTTGTGCCCCTCAGCTGGCGTGTGTGCAGGAGTGGCTGCCTGTGCAGGGTTTGTGATGGCTGTCAGAGACAAATACAGCACTGGGAAACCTCCCTATGGGATTTGGGAGGTGCAGTTCCTGAGAATCTGTCTGAAGGAGAGGGAGAGTAAGGTGGGGATGCAGATGCAGAAACTAAACGTGCTCTGGCACAGTGCAAGGTGCAGCTGCAGCAGCCTGTGGTTCACCTGGCCTGGGATGGAGTGCTGGGGTCAGCCTGTCCGGAGGGTGATTCAGCACAGCCTGCAGCCGGTCAGCTGAGCCGCAGAGAGAAACTGGCTGTGTCTTCCCAGGGACTGGAGTGGGAGCCTAACCAGCTTCCCAAATCCTGCCTTGGCTGTCTAACTAGGGCCTGCTGACAGGAGTGATCTGCCTGTGTTGAGTTACCGCCTTGATTTGCAGATGGATGGAGGGACTGGCCTGAGTGCTGGCGTTGTGCAATGCAGGAGGTGGCTGTTACCGACAGCCCGGTTGGGTGTTTCCATTGTCGTTTGGGATCTCCTCGACGTTTGCCACTCTCCTGTATGGTTTGGCTCTGCCTTCAGCTCTTTAAAACGTCTGCTGCAGTTATAGGACATTAATTATAGTACATTTTAAAGACGGTTTAGAAGGAGAGGAGTCTGTGGGGTATCAGCGTGCAACTGCGGGCCCGGAGCTGGAGGCCGGCGTGGTTTGACAGGGAGCCAGGCCCAGGACGACTGTCAGAGCTCCATTAGCCGAGCACACGCCTCGGCACTACTGGGAATACAGAGAATGCGGGGCCACGGCAGCAGATTAAAGTGTTTCAATTAAAGTCTGGATTTGGAGGCTGTGTGCGTCTGCTGCCTTTCAGCAAGCAGATGGATGTTTCTTGTCTCCTTCCAATAACTTTTAAAATGTGGTTGGTCCTGTTGGAAGGAGTTCTGAATGAGAGGGACGCAGCGAGGTGTTTCAAGGCTGGGAAAGTGTGCATGGATTTCTGCAGCAGAAGGGAAGACACATTTGTTCCAGGTTTTTCCTTACCTAAACAAGTCAGTCTCAGCTTGTCCTGGCTGTTTGGCTGTCTTGGGCTTTCAGCTGTGTCTTTTCCTGCATAACCTCTGCCTGTGCAGAGAGTGTCATGTGCAGGAATACCCTCGGAATGTGTATGGAGGATAGCAGGGATGGGCGTGTGACAGACCCGTGGCCATCACACTGCAGGCACAAGGGGTTTTTTTAAGGCTCTGGGATCTGCTGTCATGTAACCTGAAGCGGTTCTGAATTTTTTCCCTGTGTTCAGGCTCATCAGGTACTTCCAGGTGTGTTTCTGGCCCCTCTCAGGGACAGTATCTTTGGAGCCCTGAGGCTTCTTGCTGCTGGGCAAAGGCAGATGAATTGAAGCTGGTGCCTAAAAACTAATTGTGGCATTTCGCAACATGAAGTGTTTCTAATGGAAGGAGTACGTTTATGAGCTGTGTGTCATTGTGTGTGAAGTGTGATCAGATAACACGCTGAATTGCAGCAGTGAGCCTAATTGGAGCTGGTTCCTGTCTGTGGGATGGAAGGATACAGTCTGTTCAGGTGTCGTGCTGCTCCTGCAGGCTCGCAGGAGTCTGGAGCGGTGCTGATGCCCAGGAGACCCTTGCCAGGTAGGCAGAGCCAGTTAGATCCTCTGTGATACAGGCTTCAGACAGTGACAGTGAAGAAATTAGGGGGAAAAAATGCTTCTTGTCGCGTGTGTATCTAAATTCTTAAAGATGTTTATCTGTGCCCTCCTTCAGCTGAAATAATTAGTGCTATAGGAAAGGGTTTGCTTTTGTCACTCACTGTGACAGTGTGATCATTCCTCTGCGTGCCCCAAATTTTTGTTTAAGCTCACAGCGCTGGCAGCAACCAAAGATGAAAAATACTAGTCTCATACTTAGTCTTTCCTCTCTAGATGTGCTTGTAGGAAATCCTTGGGCTGTAATCTTGCAAGTGGCTCTGTCAAGGTTATCAGCCTGGCTGGAGTGCCGCTGATGGACGGGCTCCGGGCAGCCTGCGCGGCTTTTCCCGGCTCCCACTGAGCGACTGCTGCTGCCGGGAATTGTCCTGGCCTCTCCCCTGCCTTGGACAGAGACAGGATCATGTGCTGGGTGATTTATGGCAGGTTTTCTCATTCCCAGGTGGCCAGCAGACAATGGTGTTCTTTTGCGGGAAGCTCCTGTTGTAGCCGGTGTCCTCTGCACCCCGAGGCTGGAGCAGCTGGGGCTGCTTTCAGCAGTTTTGGAGGTCGAAGGGCTCCCCCAGCAAACTGATTATGATACAGCTTAGCTTGTGCTCTATTTCTTTGCACATGTAAATGTACCATTAATGAAATCGAGTTGCTCCCCAGCAGCCATGAAGGAGCATGTTCTCAGCTCTACAAAGCCCATCTATGTTCTCCCATCTCTCTGACACAGTGAGGGGGTTGTCAGTTGTACAGCAACTGTTTGTTTTCAAGCACGATCTCATTGGAAACCAATAAAAATCATTCTGATTCATTCTCTGTACAAGGATTTTAATAGTTGGCTTCCACAGAGGCTGTTTTTCCCCTGTGCTGCTCTAGGAAGTGTAAGATTTAAAAAAAACCCAAAGACTTTTCCTTTCTGCTGGTTAATTCAGCTGGTTTATGTTAGAAACAAAGTGCAGAGCTGCTGGAGAAGGAAATCACGGTCGCTCCCTCCCCCTTGCTGCAGCGTGGGAGTCATGTGCCCACTGCCCTGGCAGAGCTGAGGTACACGGGGAAACCTGTGCTTAGTCAGAACAAAATATTCATGTGTTTTTCATCCAAGCTGAGACTCCCATTACACAGTAAAATGACAAGTGAAGGCTGACTATAGGTATTTTCCCACTCAGTGGGCGCTTGTGCAGTTTCTGAGTCATCAGCTGACAGTGTGGGCCTTAGTCTCTGCTTTTCCTTGTGTGTGTGCGCTGCTGGTCCCAGTTTGGTTCCACAGACACAACTGGATCCTTGTTTTCACTTACCATTGGCACAGTCGGGAATGAACGTAGTCCCCTTCTTGTGAGCTCAAAGGGAAATGCGGTGGCTCGGGAACTGCAGTCTGGCAGTTGAAATGTATCACCTTCTCTTAAGGTAAGGGTGGGATGCAGCCCCTAATTATGAGGGTCACTGAATTGTCTAGTTCGTTTTTGAATGATGGTCGAATCTCCGGAACTTTTTTAGGGCTTAAAGGCAGATGGGTTTAGGATATTTAAGAGGTGCAACTGAAGTTGCCTGGAAAAGTGCCGTTGGCAGTGACCGGCACACGGCCGGATCCGTTCCCCGTTTCGGGGCTGTTGGGGTTCCTTGTTGCTGTGCCCGTGGCAGTGAGGTGCAAAGCAGCAGTCGCTTTAGTGCAGCAGGAAATTAGTGGGAAAACTAAACGTGTCAGAGCTTTCACCATGGCAACAAAGCCCGGCTCGCAGCACAGCGAGACAAAAGCAGGTCAGGTCTGCGCGGAGCAAGGTGGGAGCCTTCTCCAGGCTGAGCGTCTCCAAAGCTGCCCCTTTCCCTGGGGAGAGGGCTGGTGAGGTGTCAAGCATCAGGACCGGGAGTAGGAGATTAGAAGTGTACTCTGCTGATCTCATTCTTGTGTCACCAGAGCACCTGACGTGGGAACGGCCCCAAGGCTGCAGGAGCTCAGGGAGTGTTTGGACAATGCTCTAAGGCATATGGTGGGATTTTTGAGGCTGTCCCCTGTAGGGCCAGGAGTTGGACTTGGTGGGTCCCTTCTGACTCAGGATATTCTATGATTCTATGCTTTTGAAAGGCTGCGGTGCATGGGAATGTTTTCTAAATGCCACACAGTCACTCAGATTGTTTCTCTTTCCCTGAAACTGTTTGTAAATAACAGAGAGGTTGTAAGTCTGCCTCGTGTGACAGTGCCCAGACATAGTTGCTTAATTCTTCAGCTCTTTCTCTTGGATTTGTGAGCAGCCCAGAGGTTGCACGAGCCCCGAGTCACGTTCTGATGGCACACCACCAGTTTGCTCATCTGTCTTTTCATTCCATGTGTTCCAGCATTTTGAGTTCTTTGGTGAGGTCAGAATGAAAAGGGTTGAGGGCACTGACATCACCAGAGACACATGGAAGGGCTGTCTGTGCTTCTGTCCCTCTGACAGTGTCTCTCAGTGTGTGGTTTGGCCATCCCCAGCCAGGCTCAGCAGCGGGCCCAGAACGATGCTCCCGCCGTGCTGCTGCTCAGGAGTTGTTTTCCTCATAATTGAGTGGGATATTAAAAGGTTTATGGTTTACAGTTACAGGCATTTCTCCGGCCGGAGGAGCGTCGAAATCGATACGGCAATTACTGCACGGCTTGTCACGGGTTGTGACTCTCACATGCTTGGGGAGACAAAAGTGGAAGTGGCTGGAGGAGTGCCACCAGCGGGGTGGCCACGGGCTCACCTCCAAGCCAGGGATGGGGTGCTGGGCAGCATTCCTGAGCCAGGGACAGGGTGCTGGGCAGGCACCCAGCACCCGTCTGCCCCGAGTCCCTTGGACGCACACAAAGAACTCGCAGTTGGGTTGTCAGTTTTGCAGAGCATGAACATTAAAAGAAAAAAAGAGCAACTTCAGAAGTGCTCTAAGAACAAGAATATTTTATACAGTTTTCTAATTTCTGTCATCCTCTCTTTGGACTCGTCATCCAGGCTGGGACTTCAGCTGGAGGAGGGTAATGGCAGCAGTGACCAGGCCTGGGTGGCCTGGGTCGGGAAGCGCCGCTTCCTGCCGGATTTGCATCCCAAGCCCTAAGTCAGCACTTCGGGGCTGTGTGTGGTAGGGTGCCCTGGCTTGTTGGAGTGAGTCATCATTCAAATAGTCACCAGAGCAAACGTGCTTGTCCAAACAAGAGCAGCTCTGCAGAGGCACCCTGGCTGCTCTGGCTGAGGTGAGCAGCAGAACGCTTCGTTTTACCACTGCAGGTCTCCGCAGTCCCAAACCTCGCACGGTCCTCGGTGTGCTAGCACTGCCTTCCCTGCTGCCTGAACAAAGCTTGCTTCCTGTGCTCCAAGGTCAGATCCTATCGCCTTGGAGGCAGCGGTGCTTTGGGCTGAGCAGATATTTTCCTCACTGGGTCCCAGAACAGAGGCTGCTCTGCACAGTCTGCCATGGTGCCTCCTGCCCCTGTGTATCCGAGTGTTGGGATTCAGTGCTAGGATGGATGTTCCAGCGGTTTTGGTAGAATAGGAATGTCAACTCCCAATTAAAATGGTGATTAAGATAGCTTTTTATTTTTTACTAGGCTTTTTTTTTCTTATCTTAAATGAGTTTTAAGATTTTGAATGACAATTCCAGTCTTCTGTTTGCTTTGATCCTTTGGTTCCAGGAGAGGCTGCGAGTGGCTCTGCAGGAATGGCATGTGTCACAGGAGCTTTGTTTGAGTTCTCAGAGCCCTGTGCTCCTAATTCAGGGCTGCAGTAAGAAGTGTTTATGATGTGTGACTTGAGTGAGTCACCTCAGTCGGAGGCAGCTGTCAGCCACAGCGACCTGCGCAGCCCAAGCCGTGTGCACTGCACCTGCCTGGGTTATCCCGAGACCTCGGCGGGCACCTGGCTGGGGCTCCACTCCTTCTGTCACACAGGAACCAGAAATGCTGTGGGGGAAAAGCCATGGCACCTCAGCTATGCTCTGCCTCCTGCCATGCTCTGCACTGTCGTCTTTTGGGGGATTCCTCCCCCAAATGCGCTCCCAAAGGCCAGGAAGGGAGTTGTGCCCTACACAAAGGTGCAAATCAGCTCCCGCTGGCACGGCCCTGGCAGCATTCGTTTTGGGTGACAGCACTGAGCTCACAGTGTGGGAATCCTTCCGTGGAGTTCATTTTCCTCATTGTTGGCGAATTGTGAGCCAAATGTGTACACAGTTTAGAGCAACAACTTCCTATTGACAGTGCTTTCAGAGGAGCTGTTGTTTATAAAGTGAGGGATTTCCAGCTTTGTTTTTCTCTCTCTCCAGTGCAGTAAGCTCTTGAAATGGAATGTTTCATTTTTGGATTGCTTGATAATAGTTGTTGGATTCTGCTGCTGTTGGTTAAACCCACAGGCTGAGGTGAAGGCTGAGCTCTGTACTTTGGCTCTTTCTAGATCTGCACGCGGTGTAAGTCCTCACAGGATGGATGGGATGTGGGTAACAAAACGTGTGTGATGGGAAACACAGATCTCCAGCTGAACGTTACACCTTGGCTTTGTGTGATACCAGTGGGAAGGTTTTGACACAGGCTCTGCCTGGGTTCTCGCTGGAACAGAAACGGGAACAAGAGGAAGAAAGGAAGGAAAATAGATGTGTCCCTGCTGTTTGCTCTATGTGTATACAGCACAGAGGGCCTGAGCAGTGCTGTGCTGCCGTTCTGTGTGCTCGGTCTCGCTGCTCGGTTTCTTAATCCAGATACTGCAAGAGCATTGCCAAAAGCTTTTAGGAGAATGAAGGAGTTTGGATCCATTTAGCTCCTATCAAGCTGATGTGTACAAAGTACCTTTTCATGCCATTGCCCAGCCAGTTCCATCTGGGTGAGCAGGGCGAGTTCCTCTCTTCGCACGGTTGGGCTTCACGCCAGAGTGTTCCATCTCGCGCACACCTATGAGAATGTTGTAAAAACATAAATCCCTAAGCCTCTCCTGGTGATATTACTGTCATTACTCTGCTAGTAGTTTTCAGAAGTTAGGGTTTAAGTGGTTCCTTGATTCTGTCCTCTCCTGCAATATGTCTCAAACCGCCCCTGGAATTAGTGCCAAGCGCGGTGGTTGGAAGTCAGGTTGAGTGACGCCTTCGGCAACCAGCTCAAGATCAGCAGGAGGAGATACAAGATACTCGGGTGCTGTTCAAGCTGATAGTGCCAGAGAAATATTTAGCACATAGGTGACACTTCTAATCTTTAAAGCACTTCATAAACATTGGCTAATCCCACAGTGCAGTTCTTGGTTGGCAACCTATCTGTCTTCCCTGGAGAGAACAAACGGCTGGAGGACTCTGGGAAGCTGCAATGCAAGGCTGTGATAGAGCTTGAATTTCAATTGGATTTTTTTAAAGTATAATTCAAGCTACAGGATCCGCTGCTTCTGTGACCTGGAGCACACGAACTGTGTGCACTTCACTCATACCTGGAGTGGGGATTCCCTGTCCTCCTTCACAGGACACTGGACTGAGCTGTGCAGCCGGGCAAGGGAGGAGCAGGAGAGGCTTCAGCTCACCTGTCCCCTTCAGCACAGCCAGGGGGTGGCCAGGCCGGTGCAGGAGGTGCTGTGTGAGTGCCAGCTGTACAGGAGAGCCACGAGCAGCCAGGGTGGGAGTCCCGAGAAAAACCAGTGGCAAAATGCTGTTGTACAGCTGTGAAATGCTGTGAGGAGAGAAACGGAATGGCTTGTGCTCTTCAAGAGTTTGACCTTTTCCTTCAGCATCCTGCTCTCATGGGAAGAGCAATTCTATGGGCAGGGAAGGAAGGTCATTGCTCCTGTGGTCTTCTGCACCCATGTCCTCTGTGGCAGATGAGCACTGTACCCTGTGGGTGAGTGAAAGGGAGCTGGGAAAGGGCACTTAGTGTGATACCAGGTGAGGCATCTTCTCAGGCCTTGGGGCAACCCTGACTCCAGTTCTGAGAGTGCCTGAATCCTCAAGCTACCGGCTGAGGAGGGAGGAGAGGCTCTGCCTCTCATGTTGAAACCGGGGCACTGTGTAGGAAGGAACGTAAGATTTGTATCATCAAAGGGCTGAAAGCAAGAGGGAACATGATTTTGTAGCCTAGTGATGAGGGAACTCCCCTGGGAGGGGATAGGGATCAGCTTCCATCTGTGCTCCAGGGACTGTTTATGTATTTTGTGTTGGGAATTGCCGGGTGAAGCACATCTCGAGCAGCAGTGAGTTAGTGAGCAGTAACTGGCGGCTGAGCTGGGCTGGCTGACTGTGCTTCACCACCACTGGGGCTTCTGCACTTGCCTTGTCTCTTTTAGACGGGTTTTGGTACAGGGACCGTGCTTAGTTACAGCTGAGTTACCAGAATTAGGGAGTTAATACACCTCATCCCACTGCAAGTATTAACCAACCACATGAGTACTAGCAGTCTTCTAGAAGGAAACTAAAGTGTGTTTGTTTGACCTCCTTCAGATACCTGAAGGTGTAAAGATAATGTGGTGTGTGAGACAGCTTGGGCCAGAAGATGAGGTGGTTATCGGGAGTTATGAGGTGACGAAGAACCAGTGTTGTTTAGATCTTGTGATTAAGAACCTTCCTTTCACTTCTGATTTACTGCTGGAGTATCTAAATTGCTTAATGAGAGAGTGTAATATGGAAAACTAGCAAGGTAGGAAGCCTGGTTTCCAGTAAAGCTTAAACCACAAGGAGTTTATCAGAATCTGGTGGGGGGCAGTCCTGCTATGTATTAATAAAGAAACCAAAAAGGGTTTCTTTGCTTCATAGCTCAGAATATATTTTAATTTTTTCAGTCCTTGGTTTGTAAAAGATGGCAAGAAGTAGCCAGGTGAGGTGTACAGAACTAACTGCTCACTTGCTACCGGGAGTAGAAGCTACAAGGGCGTTGTTGCACCAAACAAGCCTGGTCCTGTAGCATTTTGTTTAGATAAAAGATACAGAGAACCGTCGGCAGTAACCTGCAGTTGTTTCCAAGTGTTTGTGAGTTAATGAGCCGGTTCCGCGGGGCTGCCGGGTCAGGCAGCGCAGCTGGGAAGGTGCTGGGGCAGGGGGTGGTGTGACCCCCGTGCCAGGAGAGGCTCTGACACAGGGAGGGAAGGTGTGTGTGTGGGTTTAGGGGAAATAACTCCGATCTCTGCAGATTTTCTCAAGGGGATCAATATGAATGGTAGAACTCACTGTGAGCTGGCAGTGAACGCTCGCAGCCCCGAAAGCCAAGGGTGTCCTGGGCTACATCCAGGGGAGTGTGGGCAGCAGGGTTGGGGAGGGGATTCTGCCCCTCTGCTCTCCTGAGACCCCACCTGGAGTCCTGTGCACAGCTCTGGGATCTCCAACATACGAAGGACACGGAGCTGTTGGAGCAGGTCCTGAGGAGGCCACAAAGTTGACAAGAGCATCATCCCTATGGAGACAGGCGGAGAGGGTTGGGAATGTTCAGCCTGGAGAAGAGAAGGTTGTGTGGAGACCTCGCAGCACCTGCTGGGGTCTGGAAGGGTGGTGAGGCCCTGGCACAGGGTGCCCAGAGAAGCTGTGGCTCCCCTGGATCCCTGGAAGTGTTCAAGGACAGGTTGGATCAGACTTGGAGCAACCTGGGATAGTGGAAGGTGTCCCTGCCCATGGCAGGGGGATGGAACTGGGGGATATTTAAGGTCTTTTCCAACCCAAACCATTCTGTGATTTTATTCCATGACCCTGTCATTGGGTATTATCTGGCAGCACCAGCTTTGGCTGCACCACACCGCCTGTTGGCTGGGGAAGTTGTTTTGATTAGCTGCATCATCCTTGTGTGTGCAGGGATGAGTGTTTTCCTCGCAAACACCAGTCACCCCGTGAGGAGACTATCAGCTCGTGTGGAAGAGGAAGGGTCTGAGCTTTATATAATCTGTTGGCTCAAAGACTTTTCAGAAACAAATCTTGCGACTGAGCTAGAGGCTAATGACAGCAATATGTCTGCTGGCAGCCAGCAGTGATTCAGAATAGCTTTGGATCTATCCATATGCTCTTTTCCTTGCGTTACTTCTCAGCAGAGCTGAGTGCAGTTGAGGAGGGGTTTGAGGAGGGTGTGTGGCATGGGAGAGATTCCAGCTTACCTCCTGTCGGGGTGAATCCACTGCCTGTCTTCCAGACTTCCAGCGAAATGGGCTGTGTGAGGGAATCATCTGCTTGTGTGCTGTTACCTCTTCCACCATAAAGCGTCATGGCATTGTAAATAAACTAGTGAATAATGGGCTGTGTTTAGAACTGCTGTGGTGCTTCATCTCTCTGAATTAATGTCTTTAAACAGCAACTGCAAAAACTCTGATCTGTGACTGGGTGCTCTTTTGGAGTGCAGATTTAGGAGCCCAGGAAAGCCTGTGTGTAATGCAGAATTCCTGCTGGTTTCAACCAAGACTTGCATTCTTCTCTTCTTTCTCCTTAGATGAATAGCTACAGCACTTCAGCAAACCCTGTCACCTCTTTGAGACAGGGAATTTCTCATAATGCTTGCAAAAGGGCGAGTCCCACCATTCCATGAATGTCTTGGAATGCTGTGAGAGTGGGGTAGAGCTGCCTCGTGTCACCCGCTCCGAGCTGCAGTGACAAGGAGGTGGCTGTGCTGCAAGACTCCTTACATTAGGGGTGGTTTTGGTTTTGCTTGCTGCTTTTTATGGCTCTTACCTGGTGGTTTTGTACTGCAGCTGAGAAGTTATTGATGCTGCTCATCCTCCTTCCTGCACACCTCTGCAGGGATGTGCAGCTGAGGCAGGGATGAGTAATGCCTTTGGAAGAAGTGTTACCCTAACCTTTCATGCTGGATGCGTACATCGAACATTCAGATATCTACATTTTCCATTGCATTGGAACGACTGTACATTCTTATCAAATGATTCATTGGATTAACAAGACTTTTCTAGGAACCAAAATACTTCCTCAGACCCTCAGAGCTGAAGGGGTCTTTAGCAGATGCACTGTTGGATGCTCCGTGTGTGCCTTCCCCAGCCCAGCGCTGTGTACACACAGGCTGGAGTGTGAGGCTGTCCTTTCTCTCCCCCTACAAGTGCACTTGGTTCCCTCACATTCCATTTCAGTGACGTTGGAAAGCTTTTTTCTTTCTTTTTCCCCAGAGGGACTGAGCAGAGCTGTTTACCCTCAGCTCGCCAGCTTCCCCTTGGAGAGCAGAGCTGAGAACACAGGGGGAAGGACAGGAGAGCATGAGCAGAAGCTCGAGGTGGGAGCAGGTTGATCCTCACCTGCTCAGGTGCTGTGCTGCTGCTCATTCTGCTTCAGCAGCTGTTCTGCAGCTCTGTTTGGGCTTCCACAGACTGGTTTGGCATTTAGCTGTGGGACTGTGCTTGGGGCTCTGGAGCTGCTTGTGCCCGTTCATGATGGAGTGCCATCCCTGCAGTGGTTCCTGCTTCCATCCCTCGATAGCTGCTCCTCAGAGGGCTGCAGCCTGCCAAGCTGCTGCCCAGAAACCGGGCATGTTCTGTGTGAGCAGCACAGCTCAGCCTCACAGCTGCCAGCGCCCCAGCCTGGGTGGCTGCGGCACGATTGTGGAGAGGAGTGGATCCCGGAGGGTTTGCAGGGAGAGAATTCCAGACTGTTCCTCAAGGCTTGCTGGTGTGGGGTTGGGTTTTTCCTTGGTTGTTGTGAAACTGCCCTCGGTGTACACCTTATCTCGGGGCTGCTTGCCTGTCCTGCTCGTTAGCAGCTGTGTCCTGCTGCTCCTGGAGCGCTGCGCCCGCTCCCGGGCTGGTTTCCAGCCGTGTTTGTGTGTGCGCTGCTGAGCTCTGCGCCTGGACTCGTTGTTCCTGAACAGTAGGCTGGGAATCATTTCAGCTGGGCAGTGCCGGAATGCTCTGTGCCCATGGGTAGTTGTGAACTGCCCAGCAGTTGGGTGTTACGTGTGCAGTGACCTTGTGTCCTGCTCTTCTGGTGACATTCTGCACCTTGATGTCCCCTGGCTCCAGTCTCTTCTGTGGCCTTTGAACAGTTTGGCTGCACCACCCCTGTGAGCTGGCCCTGAAGCTGTATTCACCTGTATTAGAGCGGGAAGCTATTATTTAAACACTTAACTCCTTTAGATGTGATTTTAAAAAAAAGTTTTAAGCATTTCCAAGTTGTTAATCCTGCGGGAATGATGGCGCTGCGTTTTGCAGCTCCCCGGGATACATGGGCTGTGCGATCTGAGGGTGCAGCTAATGACTGTATAGCAGGTTTTATAGTTTGACCTCGGAGCCTGCTGCTTGTGTCTGGGAATGAGCAGAGGAATGTGGTGCAGAGAAGCTGTGGCTTGTAGGAAACCTGCTTTGTTTCTGATGGCAGTGACTTGCTCCCCAGCAGGCTTGTGGGCTCTTTACAAGGTGCACATATTGGTCCTGGACCATTATAGTTATCTCAGATATCACATTTATTGTCTAAGACTCTACCGCATTCTATGAGCAAGGAAAAGTTCTTGTTTTTCCTGAGGCAGCTGTTGCATTTATGGAATTTTTGGTACGTGCTAGAATAGAAACTAATTTTCATTTTGTACCTGAATCATAGAAAGTCAGGCTAACATGACAGAGCTCGTTGCTGCAGAGACAAAAGTTCTGCACCACACAGTTCTCTGCCTGTGCTGGCTGCACTTGACTCTTCCCTGTCCTCACTACCCCAGCTCAGCACAAGAGTAGCTGCACAGGGAAATGCCTGTGTTGGGAGCGATTTTCCTGGACAAGTGAGGGCACATGCTGTGGTTTGGGGAGCAGGACCCCCTCACCCAGCTGGGCTGGGGCAGGAGCAAGACTCTGCAAGTTCCACGCAGGCTGTGGAGAGCAGTCCTGGTCTGAGCGTTCCTCTTGCACACTCTGAACAAAGTAAAAAGCAATCCTTGGCCATGCAGGGTCTCCTCTCTCCCAGTGGCTGATGTCTTTCTCCATGCCAGTGCTGGGATTGAACTGAAATAAGCTGATCTGGTTTCTGGCACGGAAAGCAGCCATCAGTTAGTGTGGCCAGTCCTGCAGTTGGTAAATAAGCCCTTTTTTTCATCTACATTAAAAGAGAGATAAAATGCTAATCAGCCTGGTGAGACCGTGCTTTTAGTTTCTTCCTACTGTAGTTCAAATTAATAGAAATCTCATTTATCTCCTCCTGGTGATATATGTCCCAGGAGAGCAAGGTCATGGCAAATGATACAAATGAATGAATAGGGGAGATGGGAAATATGATCTGAAATTCCTGCAGGCTCACTCATCTCGCACCCTCCGTGTGTCAAGGGAGCCTGGATTTACGTCACTGTGCCTTACATAAGGATCTATAATGTGATAGCTCCCGAGGTTGTGTGGGTCTTGGGAGGCTCCTGTGTAATTGGTTCAGTATGTGCTCAGCAGAGCTGCACAGCTCTCGTGGATGGCTCTGCAGCCTCATCCAGGGGTGAGGTGCTCGGGAGCCTTTATCCAACCCTAATTCCTTTGTTTTTCCTTTAACATCACCATTTTCTCTGGTGTTTCAGCTGTTGCAGGTATCTTAGATGGTTGGAAGTGCTTTAGGAGGGAAGAATACGGTTAAGGTGTAAGTCTGCTCCCTAAGGCCAAGCTCTCAGTATTTCGGAGAATCCCAGCATCACTGGAGTTGGAAAAGACCTCTCAGACTGTTGAGACCAAACCCCACCTCGTCCCCAGCCCAGAGCACTCAGTGCCATGTCCAGCCCTTCCTTGGACACCTGCAGGGATGGGCACTCCAAACCTCCCTGGGCAGCCCCTGCCATGGCCTGTCCACCCTTTCCATGGAGAAATTCCTGCTGCTGTCCACCCTGAGCCTGCCCTGGCCCAGCCTGAGGCCGTTCCCTCTCCTCCTGTCCCTGTTCCCTGGGAGCAGAGCCCTTTGCCCCCCGGCTGTCCCCTCCTGTCAGGAGCTGTGCAGAGCCACAAGGTCCCCCCTGAGCCCCCTTTTCTCCAGGCTGAGCCCTTTCCCAGTTCCCTCAGCCGCTCCTGGGGCTCCAGCCCCTTCCCAGCTCCGTTCCCTTCCCTGGACACGAAAGCAAGGAAATAATTTGGGTAAATGTTGATATCAAGTGTGAATGAGCAAGGCAGTGTTTTGATTGCTACGCTTTTCCATGCTTTCTTGTACAGCTGCAATAAATCCCTTGCCCAGAACTGGTCACTCGCTTGTTAAATCAACATCCACCTCTCCTGCTCCAGGCACTCCAGATGTGCTCTGGACATGCCCTGACCCATGTGCATGTCCCCACATGAGCAGAATTGCAGAATGAAGACTGGATGCAGAAGGTCTGTGCTTGCTCCCTTGCAGGTCTCAGGGCACGCTCTGTGTTTTGCTGTGGAGCAGGGAGTGGGGCCGGCTGCGAGCGGGCGCTGCCGGGCCTGACATTTATGTAGTGGTCTTGTGATATTCCAGGTTTAGAAGGCAGGCAGCTTGTTTTACTGGGCACGTCATCCGATAGCCGTACAGTATGAGCTGCTGGCTGCAGTCCCCTCTGACTGTACAGCCCAGGCGTGAGGGCTTTGAAGAGCTTGAGCTGCCGGGCCATGAAAAAGCTGGGTGTGAAAAACCTGCCCTGAGCTGGCTTTGTGTTCACAAGGATGGAGCAGGCTTGCTCCAGAATGGACATCCTGCCCTCAAGATGGGATTCTGCTCGTCTTTATGATAAGAGTCACTTCAAGTTGCATCTGCACTTCAAATTTTATTGCGGTTTTGTGTGGATGTGCGGAAAAACAAAAAGCTGCTTTCTGCGTGACACTGAGGTGCTGGAGCATGTCCAGAGAAAGGCAGTGGAGCTGGGGAAGGGGCTGGAGCCCCAGGAGCAGGGCGAGGCTCAGCCTGGAGAAAAGGAGGCTCGGCGAGACCTTCTGGCTCTGCACATCTCCTGACAGGAGGGGGCAGCCAGATGGGGATCAGGATCTGCTCAGGGAACAGGGACAGGATGAGAGGAAACAGCCCCAGGTTGGGCCAAGGGACATTCAGATATCAGGGAAAATTTCCTCACTCGAAAGCATTGTCCAGGCCTGGCACAGCTGCCCAGGGCAGCGGGGGAGTCTCCATCCCTGAGGTGTTTCAAAGCCATGTAGATGCTGCACTTGGGGACATGTGTTAGTGGTAGCTTTGGCAATGCCATCGGACTGCTCTTAGAGGGCTTTTCCAACCTAAACAATTCTGTGATTCCGAGGCAGCAGGACAGATGGAGACCTTTATTTGCTGAGGCAGGGGTGCTGGTGGTCTGTTCCCTTCACAGCACCTTTCTGGGCTGCCATTTTCAGTTAAGAGTTCTTAAAACAAAAAAGAAGTCCTGTAAGGGAAATGAAGCCCTGCCTTGGCAGCCCTTCTGTCTGATCTTTGGTAAGTGCAGATGTGCATCTTGGAACAATTTACTCCTGGTTGTGTTTAGGGCTACCAGAGTGACTGTTTATTCCCACATATGGAGCATGGTTTCAGAAGGTAATTTAAACAAATGGAGCGCCACTTCCAATTTTTCAGGCTTCTAGTTTAGGAGCCAAAACTGTTCTCCTGGCTCCAGCTTGCCCACCCTGGCTGTATCAATTCCCACATGGCCTGCCAAGTTTTCAGGGAACTATCTGTGGTCCCTTTTCCCTTCTGAGGAGGCAAAAATCCCTTGGCTGGGTGGTTTGGGCTTTGTTGGGACGTGGAGCAGGGCAGGGGTGGGCAGGCTCCGGGCAGCCCCCGGTGCTCGGGGAAAGCCCTGCCTGGGACTGAAGTCAGGAGGTTTTGTGAGCCCCAGCTGTGCCTTTGCTTGTGTGAGGGGGTTAACAAAAGCCGTGACGTGCTCGGAAGCTCCACGCTCCTGGTTCCCGCTGGATGCTGCCAAGCAGCGTTAGTTCCTGCTGCTGCACTTTGGGAAGGGTAGTCTGGGATCAGAAAATGCCGTGTGCTGTGTGGACAAGGAAAACACACCTCTGTTTTGTGGCTGTTGGAACTGGAGGTTACCTTAATACGTAGTTCTTTTGCTATTACATGGCTCTCACTGGACTGTTAGGTCTAGGCTAAGTGAAATGATTTAGTAGTGCATCAGCTTGTGCTTGTGAAAGTAAATATTTTTTGTTCCACTGAAAGCAAATAGAAACGTGTGGTCAATGTCCTGGTGCAATGAGTCCTGACCTGCTGCTTGGAAGAAGTAGGAAATACCGTGACGAGGGAAAAGCGATGCATTTTGAGCTTGGGGAGGGTGTGTGGAGGGGAGCTGTGCTGGTCAGAGGCACTGGTGCACTCCCAGAGATGCACAGTGGTTGCCCAGGCATTTGCAGCAGTCAGGGGCCATCTCCTCTGTGCTGCTGGTACTCAGTGGTCCCATGAGCTGTAGGTGCTCACTGCCTGACCTGGGCTTTGTACGTGTGGAACGGCTCAAATACCCAAAATTCAGACTCGCCAAGTTGTGTGCTGCAGACTTGGTTTAAGACCCCCAAACGGATCTGTAGGTTGGCTATATTTGTTTGGTTTTTGTTTTCTTGCAGTTTCTGCACATATAAAAGAGGCTTTGTCCTCTGTGGGCCCTGAATTTCCCGTGTACAAGGAGAGGCATTGAGAGAATTCCAGGCTGTGGCTTTGCTTCCACGTGCCCCTGCTGCATTTACCTGTATTTAGTGCGTGTCTCTGACTCAGTGTTTACTCTTCAGTATTTAAACATTCCCTAGAAATTAAATCTTTTAAGAACATTATTCTTCACACCAAGTGCTTGTAGAAGCCCAGTTGTGCAATGCCTACGCTCATGTATTGGCTGCTGTCTTACTCCCTCGGAACAGGATTTATGGTGGCAAAGCAAAGCAGCAGCCACAATTAGAATTTGGGTACTACAGCGCTGAAGTGCTTTCAAAATAGCAGTGTCTGTGCTCCAAAAATACTCCATTGTCCCCTGCTTTAAGTCTGAGAGCTGGTGACAGCCATGGTTACTTGTCCCACGTGAGGACCGGGTCGGTGCCGAGGGCAGAATCTCCCTCGGAGCTCTCTGGGCACCTGAGCCCTTGGTGCTGCCTGTTGGCATCAGGAACGAGTTTGATTTGCATGGATGGAGCAGCAGGGATCAGAGTGACACCCATTGCTGTTTGGTCTTTGGCCCTGTGCCCCGTGCTGTCACCAACCTGGGGCTAATGGCCGTGCATGAGTGACATTTGGGAGGCAGAGCCGCCCCAGGGTGATTAGTGGGAAGCTCCAGTTGCCCATCCATAGCTGAATTCACCCCTCGCAGTGTCGCCTGCACAGAAAGTGGATCATGAGCACGAGGTCCATCCTCTGCCATGAGGTGACACCCAGCCTGTGTCACAGGTCACTGCCCTGTGCGTGGGCCGGGCTCCTGGGGTGGCTTTGGCAGCCCCTGGCACAGCTTTGGCAGCCCCTGGCACAGCTTTGGCAGCCCCTGGCACAGCTTTGGCAGCCCCTGGCACAACTTTGGCAGCCCTTGGCACATCTTTGGGAGCCCCTGGCGCAGCTTTGGGAGCCCCTGGCGCAGCTTTGGCAGCCCCTGGCACAGCTTTGGCAGCCCCTGGCACAACTTTGGCAGCCCTTGGCACATCTTTGGGAGCCCCTGGCGCAGCTTTGGGAGCCCCTGGCGCAGCTTTGGCAGCCCCTGGCACAGCTTTGGCAGCCCCTGGCACAACTTTGGCAGCCCTTGGCACATCTTTGGGAGCCCCTGGCGCAGCTTTGGGAGCCCCTGGCGCAGCTTTGGCAGCCCCTGGCACAGCTTTGGCAGCCCCTGGCACAACTTTGGCAGCCCTTGGCACATCTTTGGGAGCCCCTGGCGCAGCTTTGGGAGCCCCTGGCGCAGCTTTGGCAGCCCCTGGCACAGCTTTGGCAGCCCCTGGCACAACTTTGGCAGCCCTTGGCACATCTTTGGGAGCCCCTGGCGCAGCTTTGGGAGCCCCTGGCGCAGCTTTGGCAGCCCCTGGCACAGCTTTGGGAGCCCCTGGCACAACTTTGGCAGCCCTTGGCACAGCTTTGGGAGCCCCTGGCACAGCTTTGGCAGCCCCTGGTGCAGCTTTGGCAGCCCTTGGCACAGCTTTGGGAGCCCCTGGCGCAGCTTTGGCAGCCCCTGGCGCAGCTTTGGGAGCCCCTGGCGCAGCTTTGGCAGCCCCTGGCCCCTGGCACTGCCCAGGTGCCCTTTTGCTCGCTCCGTGCTGTGCCACGCGGCCGGAGAGCCCGGGCTGGGTCATGGTTTGGCTTTGAAGTAGGTTTTCAGCTCCTGAGTGCGTTATCTGTGGCTTTAAGTCATTTCTGCTGATAAGGGAAATCAGATACTGTTGTTGGAAGTGGCTTGTAGGCTTCTCTAGTGTTGTAATTCAGTTCTGTGCCCAAGTGAAAGGTGAATCTTTAACAAGTTGGTCTGTACAGTTACTGCTGTGGAAGATTCTTCTGTCAAGCTTGCTTTGTTATGAAACAAATTCAAATTTTAAGCAAATCTTTGTGGTTTGGGGGGGAGCAGAAGCTTCCTGAAGTTCCAAGAGGCAGCTCCTGTGTTCTGACATCACTGGGAGGTCTTAGTGGAAATGACTGCAAGGGTGTTTTGTCCTCAGCAGGCTGGAACGAGATTCTCTGATTCTCCCTTGCTAAATGTCAGGGAATTTCTGACTTCACTCAGGTGATACCGCTGTAGGACATCAGTTTATTTTAAGCCAGACTTTATGATCAGATCCAAGCTGCCAACCTTTCATCTTCCTTTGTGCTGTTATAAACTGCTGAGGGCAGGAGGCTGGGGGCAGCTTCTCCCACCTAACTGGGGGTAAATTTGTGGTACTAAAGCTGGCACAATCCAGTTTGCTTCTCGTGCAAAGCATGGGCAAGATGAGGGTGAGGAAGGGACTCTCCATGGCTTGGATGTGGTTTATCTTGGTTGTTGAGGGTTAATGTGTTGAAGCCTGCATTCCTCACAGTTTCACTTTTGGCTTCTCTTTCTAAAAATTTCCACTTCATTTCATAACAGTTCTGGAGTGAGGGGTGGTGATACTCTGGAACCTTTGAGTCTGAAAATGTTCTGTGTAATCGGGGGCTGGAGGCAGCCACAGTTGTTTTCAGGCCCAGGGGAACCGGTCTTCCTGACAATAACATTAACCCTCCCTAAATCAGCTAATTGAAGAATTTTTAATTAACTTAAGGGGTGGGGATGGTAAATAGAAGCAGTGGTTTTGAGAAGAAAATTGCTTTCTGCTGTAGTCTTGTGACTGATGAAAATTCTGATGTTTGAAGCTGAAAAATAGTGTCTCACTAGTTTGATCATTTCTATTGCTTTGGAGCCAAACACAGGCTCCAGTGACTGGGTTTTGTGGCATGTAACAAACATCATTATTGATGGAGGAGTCTCTGAGAGGCAAACTGCAGCCTTCCAAGGCTTTATGTGCACACAAAGACTGAATTCAAAATTTTGAGTGTAACAACTGCATTGACTTTGTACTGAAAATTCTTTGGGTGTTTCATGATAGCTCTGCCTCCCAAGTTAATAATCTGACCTGGAGCATCTTTGCCAGGCTACACTGCAGAATGAGAAACTTTCCTGAGACTCAGTGCCTTCATCAGTGTCTCTGCAAGACATCTTGTGACAGGGCCACTGCTTGTTTGTTCCCATAGAAACTGCCATCTGATCGTGGCAAACTGCACAAAGGCTCCTGCTGCAAACGCAGCGTCTAAAAATTCCTGAGTGTATCATCTAGATCTGGCATCGTGCTTTATTCCCCGCTTTCCTGGCAGAATCTCGGCCCCTTCCCGCTCGGTGTGCTCCACATCCCATAGTGTTAATGCCGTTGGCACCTTAAAAATAATCCCAGAGGTAAAGGTGACGGTGTCACCTCCTGATTGTGATCTCAGAGGTGCTGGTGAGGGAGCAGCTTTTGCAGTCCCTGCCAGCAGCAGGATGATGCACATGGAGGCACTTGATGCATCTGAAATCATAAATACTGAAAGAAAGGCATTTGATGCATTTGAAATCTTAGATATTGGGGAAAAATTCCTTTTCTGCAAGTGTGGGGCTGTTGCTTTTAGTTGTTTTGAATATCCAGCTAGTTTGACTTTGGTGTAGAAAAGACCCAGTGCTTCCAGGGTGAGGAAAATATCTGTGCAAGTCTGTTTGGAAGCCCAGAGTCCCATATTGCCAAAAGGACCTGATGGCACATGAAGAGGAATAGTGATTGCTTCCATCTCTGTCGCTTTAGATTTTGTGTGGTGAGCCCAGTGTGATATTTAACATTTCTGCAGCCCCTCTTCTAACCAGGAGCCCGTACCCTTGCGGGTGTAAGCGCACACGATCTACGTGCACGTTGCAGCTCCTGTGCATGCCGGCGTCGCTGCAGAGCCTTCCATCCTCCCTGGAATGTGGGAATGTGGGCAGGATCCGGAGCAGGAGCCCAGCACGGAGCTGCTGCGCTGGGGCTGCGGCGAGGAGCGGCGAGCAGGCTGCTGGGGCTGAGTGAAAGCGATTGTTATATGGGATGACAGATTCCTCTGGAGCTTGTTGCTGTTTGCAGAAGGGAAGCCAAGACATTGGTGCCTAATATCTTCCAGAAGTCCTTTGCTTTAACCCTTACAGAGCCTCGGGAAATCAACTGGAAGGTGGTGCAAAGGTTCCCTGGGGCTCTGGCAGCTTCTCCCAGGCAACCAGGAGCAGGATGAGAGGATGTAGTAGCCCCAGGCTGCACCAGAGGAGGTTCAGGTTGGACATCAGGAGGAATTTCTTAGTGGGAAGGGTTGTTAAACATTGGAAGGGGCTGCCCAGGGAGGTTTGGAGTCCCCATCCCTGGAGGTGTCCAAGGAAGGCTTGGACGTGGCACTCAGAGCTCTGGGTTGGTGACAAGGTAGGGATCGGTCACAGGTTGGACTCGATGATCTTGGAGGCTTTTCCAGCCCAAATGACTCTGTGATTGTGCTGCCCGTCCTGGTGCAGTGCCAGGTGTTGTCCCAGGATGCAGTTTACAGCGGGAGGATTTCTGTGCTGCACAGCAGGCTGGGGAACCAAGCCAAGGGTGCTCCTGCTGTGTGCACTGGGTTTGTCATTAAAAAATAGCCATTTTCTGTCATTAAAAAATAGCTGCTCTCAACTTGTGCTGCACCAGTGCTGGGTGCTCCATCCCTGTTGCACAGGAGTGAGGTGAGGTATTCCCTCTCCTCACAGGAGACCTCTTGGTCCGAGTAGTGTTCTTTGCATGGTAAGTGTTGCTTAAAAAAATCCAAGCCGTAACGTACAGTATGTTCTCGACACATCACTTCATGTACACCAGCTTCTAAATTTCCTTATTTCCAAGCTTTGTTATTTTATAATCCAGTAATTCAAACCTGCCTCCGACTGCACACTCTGTACCTGAAATGCACTATTTTTCCCTGTCACTTGCATTTTTAGGTCACGACTAAATTAGAGCAACATGACAATCCAGGGGACTTTGTATAACGCTTTCAAAACCTGCTTGCTGTAATACCCTGGCAGCTTTTTAAAGACTTGTCTTGATGTTTGAGCCAGGCCTTTCCCGTGCAATCTGGCAGGTTGACTCTGTGTCTCGTGGCCCCTCTGCTCTCAGGGACGGTCTCTGCTGGGGCTCTGTTCCACAGCAGCATTCCTGATGCATCTCCTGCTGTCACAGATTTCTTCCTGCGTGCAACTACATTTCCAAAACTCTGCTGCTAAGCAACTCTCTCTGAGGGTGGAGAGTAAGTCATGAGGAGAAGCTGAGAGAGCTGGGGGGGCTCAGCCTGGAGAAAACGATGCTCAGGGGGGACCCTCTCACTCTCTGCAAATTCCTGACAGGTTTGGATTGGGCTGCCCGGGGAGGAGGTGGAGTCCCCATCCCTGGAGGTGTCCAGGGAAGGACTGGACGTGGCTCTCAGTGCTCTGGGCTGCTGACAAGGTGGGGATCAGTCACAGGCTGGACTCGATCTCAAAGGGCTTTTCCAACCTCAGGGATTCTGGAATTCTTTAAATGGTTCAGTGGCAATCTTGGGAGAGGTTTGGAGTCAAGATTCCTGCATGGAGGTCAGTGGTAATGTTCAACTGAGATCCTCTGAAATAAAACTGACAAATGGGTATTCATGGTGTTGGTAAACTGAATGGGATGTATATTTATGGGATGTTTAGGCTGCAGTGCCCGAATTGAGTGGAGGGCAATTAAGGAAGTGGTTTGAATGTGGTGACCTGGACTGAAAGGGGACCAAGGTGGGCGAGTGTCCTCCCAGATTTTGATTCACCTCTTGGCTTTGCTTGTCTGCAGGTGGCTGGGAGGCCGAGCTGTAGCTCAAGCAGGAGTCCAGTCAGGCCTGAGCAGAACTGCAGCGTTCCCATCTGCTGTCAGAGAGGCTGCATCTGAGCCTCCTTGGCCAAGCAGTCGAGCTTACGTGACGGGGCTCTGCTTTTTCACATCACATTTGTTAGTTAACCAGTTTGCATCCATTTAAATGCACCTCCATGAGCTTCTGCACTAGTTTAAGAGTGCATTTAAAAACCGGTTTTAATTATCAAGTGCAGTCTGTGTAGTAAGTGCCAAGAGTGCTTTTAATTTGCATGGAAGCCATGGAGGTAGCGCTGCAGATCTCGCGGATCATGGGGCTGCACCACAGCCGTGTGCAGGGCTGAGCCTTCATTCCTTCCACTCACCATTGCCCTGCTACATCCCACTAGAATTCCTGCTAATGCTACAAGCAGGAGCTTTGACAACCTGCCTTTTACCTCAGCCTCTTCCTTTGGCTTAAGCTAATTTTTAATACTGGTTCTTAGATATTCTGCATTTGTAGTCCAGGTATGGAGGAGTTTGATTAACTGACCTCCCCTCTTTGTGTCTGTTTTCTATGGATGGACATGTGGACGTATTTCAGTGTAAAAGTACTCACTGTAGGCTGGCATTTGTAGGTGTGGTTTGCTCTCTTCCCTCACCAGGATAAATAATTTTCCATACCACCTCTAATTCACATTCCGACTCCTGTGAAGTTCTCAGCCTTGCATCTGGGAAGCATTACAGGAATTTTACAAGGCTTCTGAACTAAAAGCAAATTACTGGCATAAATGTCAGCTGAAGCTGTTGGGGCTGGAGGGGTTTTCTCCTGTAAGAGAGTGCGAAATGAAAAGACAGAGAGGTCAGTGGGAATGAGACATGGCACAGTGTGAGCCCGGTGGAATTCAGGAGACAGGAATGGTGTGGCTATCCCGGCTGTGTTTGAGGTGGTTAGGTGTGGCTACCTGCAGCCTGCCGTGCTCAGACTTGCTCAGTCCCGTGCAGTCTCTTGCTGTAGCCCAGGAGAAAAAGGCAGCAGTAGCTGGGATGAGGTGATTCAGTGTCTGACCAGAACTTTTAAAAGCTCTGGAAATCTTGTCATTAAGAAGGATAAAGGCTAGAAGTAGATGTGGTGTAGCTTAAGGGATTCCTGTCCTTAAGCTGTGGATGGCTGACCTCCTCGGTGTGGTCCTCTGAAGTCCTGGTGAGCCTCAGGCCCAGGGGACTTTCTGAGCAGCCACTAGGTCTTGTGGGGATACGTGGTAGTTCCATACATCCTGGATATGCTCTTCCCAGCTCTGTATGGAGTGTCCTTGTGCTCAGCCTCTTCCCAGGTCTGTGTTTGCAGCCCGAGGTGATGATTCACTGATTCACGGAGCTCGCCCTCGCAGCACCTCCCGTTTGCAGCGGGAGCTTCTTCATGCGCCAGGATGGTTTGTTTATCTAATTGGCATCTCCACCTCCCTTTCCCGTGCCTTTCTCTGCAATCCCAGAGCCCTTGATGCTGTGCAGTGTGCTCTGATGTAGTGTCTGTCAGCCGGGACAGGTAACTCCGAGTCCCTGTTGTTTCCCGCTGTTGCCCCAGGTGATGAAATAGTGAGGAGAAGCTTTTTAGGAGGGTTTGGGTCCTGGCATCCAGGTGGGTGGGCCAAGTAGAGGAGAACTCAGCTCTAGCAATGTGACCAAGCCTTCTAGCAGCTTGCAGGACATTATTTCTCCCTTGCTGTGGCTGAACATGCTGGAATTTACCTGTCATCCCTTGCAACTTCCAGAATGGGAAAGAGTTTGCCTTTGGGATGAACTCACCATTGAACTGACACGAGGCTCCTGCTGTGGAGCAGCAAGTTTCAGGTGGGTTGCACTCACCTCTTGGACCTTTTTGATGGTTTCTGTTGGAAAAGAGAAGCTGCAGCTGCTGGCGTAGGGTTAATCCAGACCTGGAAAAGGAGGAATTCAGCACGGGTAAAGGCTGGGATCCTTGGG
This sequence comes from Pardalotus punctatus, assembly GCA_013400915.1. Taxonomy (NCBI): domain Eukaryota; kingdom Metazoa; phylum Chordata; class Aves; order Passeriformes; family Pardalotidae; genus Pardalotus; species Pardalotus punctatus. The sequence goes on along the minus strand of VZTX01028454.1, from coordinate 50,253 downwards.
GGTGCTGTAGATGAGCTTCTTATCCTGTGAAATTTGTAGGCTGCTGTACATGCCCTGAAATGATGAGATTTTCTTACCTGGGTGTAGCTGGTTCGCTGAGCTGTAGATGTGAATGTGGGGTTTGTGTTTTGGCCGCTGAAATCCCGGCTGTTTCCCCCCGGGACCGGGAAAGGTCACGGCAGAGCGCTGCGCTCACACAAGCCGGGTATTAATGTTGCAGGCGGCCAAGAGGATTTGGATGTATTGACTTTTCTCGTAACACCGTCAGTATTTTCTTCACCTTGTGTGAGACACAAGTCCCTGCATTGATTGTGCAGAGGGATGTGGACAAGGTGAGAACTTCCTTCCTGAGCAAATGCAGCTTCTCTGTGCGCATCTTCGTCCACAGTTTCCTGCTTTCAGTTGCTGCCAATATTTGCATTTGTGCCACCTCCAGAAGCCACTGATGTTGCTGCAGACTGGGTTCGTTTTATTTGCTGTATCACTTTCGGTTAGGTGGGTTCTGCTGTTAGTTAATTCCACGGAGGAGATGCCCCTGTGTTACCCATGAGCTTGCCAAGAGAAGCCTGGGTATCGGCAGTGTCAGTTCTTCCTTTTTGTTGAGCGCTTTCTTAGGAGTAAAAACTGTACAAATTGCCTATTTGCATGGAGAGAGCTCACTTTTAGTGACCCTAAACACACCAGCAGGCTTGTGCTGACAGCTTGCCTGAGAAACATGTGCCTCTGCCATGCGAGTGTCCATACGGAAGCGCGGCGTTGCTGCGGAGTGACATCCACCCAGCTGAGCTCCTGAAAAGGGACACGACCTGCAGTAGCCTGCAGTTCACGCAGTGTTTTTATCACAGCAGTGTGTCCATATGCCAGTTAAGTGCCTCTGTGTGTGGCTCATATACATATCTCCAGCACGTACTTCCTTATCCCTCTGGTTTTCCCCCTTCTCTGTTGTAATTCTGGTCTCTGCTGCTGGCGTTCTCCTCAAGGTCCTGTGCAGCTCCAGTATGTGCTTACAGGAGGGATTTTTACCCCTCCAGCAGCTGCTTAATCCAAACAGGCTGTGTCCCCGAGCTTCTCAAGTGTTTGTAGCAGGCAGGAGCAGCTGGGGAGGGAAGTTGTTCCCTGTCAGCCCCTCTGACAGCTCACACTGTCAGCCCAGCGAGGCTGCAGTGGATGGAGAGGAGGGGGCTCCCTTGCTAACAGCAAATATAGGAGGAATTCAGGTGGGTAAGCCTTCTCCAGGTTTATTCTTTTATTCCAAAGACCCTCTGTGGTGACAGCTTTCCATGGCCGTGTGCCCTCGGAGTGACACGGGAGCCGAGCTGCAGGGACATCCGTCCGTGGCAGAAGACATCCAGTGACTGTTTACTGAGCGTTTTCCAGGAGGAATCTGGAGCAGGAGGACTCCCCAGGACAGTTCTAGGAAATGTCTTGCTCCCAAATAAACATGTTGATTTTCTCAATGCAGTCGATTTGCCGGTGCCATCTGTTGGCTCCCGTTCCATGGAGGAGATCGGTGCTGATTTACAGGAATGCCACTGCCATAATTACACTTTTACAGTGATCACTGATCAGACTGAGCACATGGGCTCCTGTTCAAAGGAGTGGGGGTTTCTGATTTTCAGTCAGGCCACTGCAGAAACAACTGAACTGAAAGGGAAAAGGTGATTTCTTTATGGAGTGATCACTCATGCAAGAAATTTTATTTATCATTAAATTATGGTTATAATTAGATCCAAGCAGATGCATGGCATGAAGAAGTAGATGTTAGCCCAGGTCTCTGGCTTGTTCCTTTGTTCACAGCACAGACATAAAAGGAAGCGGTGTCCCATGGCTCCTTTCCGCTGAAAACAGACCGTGCTTCCACCTCTTTCCCTGTCGGAGCCTTTGCAAGCAGCTGGAGCAGAGCAGGGCACGGTGGCTGTGCTCTCCCTGCCCATCCGCCTGGGCACCCAGCAGTTCGTTTCCCTTCCTGTTGGCAGGGCACTGTGGATTCAAGGAAGTCTGTCTGGATTATTATCCACACTCAGCTGGGAAACAAGATGTCCATATAAATTTTAACTGCTGCAAGTTGATATTCCCCTCTCTCCTGTTCCAAACCTTGTCCCTGGTTTCAGAGCCACTCACCTTGGCATCTTTAGCTCTGGTGGCTGCCAGATTTGAAAATCTGGTATCTCAGAGCAAAATAGGAATTTATGATGTTGTTTGTGTTACAGTTTGGGAATTTTAGGTGAATCCTGTGAGTTTGAGAGCAAGAATTGTCAAGGCTTCATATGCTGGGCTGAAGGAAGTGGTTGGTGCTCTGGGCAGCCTGGGCTCGCTGGAGACCCTCAGGATCTCACATCTCTGAGCATTTTGGGGTGCCCTGAAGGCAACTTGCAGTCTTGGGCAGAAATGTGCCTTCTATCCCTCCTGACTTCCTGTGGGCTGCAGCGGGACACGCTGGTATCAGGATAGAACTGCGTACTCCCTTTTGGCCTTCCCGAGTTTCGGTACCTCTCCTTCCAGATCCCAACTACCCCTTTTGCTTTCATGTGGTTGAAATTTCCGCCTCTCCCCGCAAGGCTGTTGCCTGGCGTGCACACACACTCGGCACAGCTTTAGGATCACAGGAATACAGAGCAGTGTTCAGCCAAAGTGCACCGCGAGAAGAACAATCTGGAAAAACAAAGCACGAGCGGCTCCGGAGAACAGAGCTCCACAGCACCTGCAGCTGTCAGTTTTAACACCTTACCTGCTCTCCATCCATTGTGTTTAGCAACTTGTCATTTCTCCCAAATAACAATTCCTTTCTCAAATTACTAGTGCAAATTTTACTTGGATGCAAGAAGGAATAAATGAACTGTTTACAAGTGGCGGGAACATTTTGTTAATTGGTAGCAGCATGCATGCTCCAGGCTTGGCATTTATCCTCCTGCCTGTAAGCTTCATTAACTTCTGATAAAAGAATAGTTAATTTCTCAGACTCCTTTTTTAGACTATTTAATTGTTTAGGAATTTAGATCATGGTTTTCTTCTAGTTCTACTTGTGCCTGAATTTGTGCTTTACTTAATGATGTTTAGTTTTGCTCTCTATTTTATGTGACGTTTGTAAGCATGAGCGAATGCGCTTGATTTTGGGGTTTGGGGTTTATTTTAGTGTTCGAACTACCTGAAACTGATTCTTTTTGCATGAATAAAAAGTATTCTTTATCTTTGGAGTCAGGGCAGTTATTGCCCTGGCAAGGATTTTATCATAAAATATGAAGGTTAGTTTTCATGTGATTCAGATTGTCCCCCTAAAGATGCTTTTGTTTGGTTGTTTTTCTCCAATATATAATCTCCAATAAATAAATTTTAAAAAAATAAAAGAAAGGGCTGAATCCATTGTGGCCATTCCTCGTAACTAAGCTTTAGATGGAGTCAGTCTGGCTGGCGCCAGGATCCCAGGACCGGAGGATCTCAGCCAGTCTCTTTTCTGTTGGAATCCCAAATCATCTTTCGAGGGAAGAGAGAATATTAGCCAGCTAAGAAATGCAGGAGTAGAGAACCAACTTGGTCTGTTCTGGAAAGCCTTTAAACCGCTCCTTCCCTCTGGAAAAAAAGCGATTCTCCAAAAGAATCCAAAGAGCAAAGGTCTGGAGCAAACCAAGTGCAGCTCCCCTCAAAGCCCTGGGTGGGACATCACCCCCATCCCTGAAATCCCTGCCTGTCCCTGCTGCCCAGCACAGAGGGGATTTCCTACTTCCACCCTCGCACGGTTCTGAGGAAGCTCTGCATTTCCTGAAACCGGAGCACACGGTGGTTTCCCCAGGATTTTTTAGACTTTTGCCTTTCATGTTACATCAGTTGCTGGAGGCATTTGTGTGGAATAAAAACATTTGGAAGAAACCCCTTCAGGTCTCTCCTCTGTGTAACTCCCGAGGGGGGTTTGGGTTTGGGGCTGCTTGGCTGAGCTCGGGATGAGATCCTTCCCAAGAACATCTCCTGGGTGCTGCTCGTCTTGCTCTGCTCCCCATCCAGGTATTGTGTGCCTTGTGGGTGTGGAGTTTCACTCCCCACGTGTAAATCCTGCAGCGTCACGAGGGGACAGGGGAGGTGGCAGCCTGATCCTTCCTGCCCTGGGTTATCGGGGAAAAGCAGAGAAATTCGCTTGTGTTGTGTCTGGCCCTACTGACCAACTTGGGTGCCGTCAGATGCTCTACATACCTTGAACTTGGCCGAGAGTGTCAGCTCGAGCCATATAATTAAGCTGGGAAATGAGATTTCCTTAGAGCAAATATAGAGCGGGGAATGAGTAAGGAGCTTAGGAATACTCCAGATCTGTGGATTTTCATTTACGTCTTTGGGCCTGAAAATGACTCATGGCTCTGGGTAGACATCTTGGCTTTGCTCTTGGAGGAAGTGTCTCTTAGCTTTTATGTATATTTATGCTCCAGCTTTACAAAAGCCCATTCTTGCAGGAAAGCCCAGGGTGAAAAGCATGTGGAGAGTGCTTCCCAGTCTCCCTCTGGCTCTCTTAACTTTCCTAGCCCACTCCTGAGCGCTGTGCCTGGATCTCTGCGGTGCAGATCCCGCACTGGGCTCATCCCGGGGCTGCCGCGGGGCCGGCTCTGCACCCCATTAATCAGAGCCCGGAGCCTGGCAGCCCCTGCTGCCGTTTCACCTCGTGCCTCAGCTCCAGTCCCGCTCCTGCCAGCAGCTCCCAGCGCCGAGTGCCAGACCTGGCTGCCGTTCAGCTCCCGCTCCTGCTGTAGGAAGCATGCTCAGTGACTTGGAAGGCTGGAAGCGTTCCTGCGCTCTGAATTAAAGGTTTCAAATGAAAGAAACAGCTTATTGTACTTGGGTGCCTTTTTGGGATTCTGCTGGCTTCTGCTCACATGTGGGGCGGTTATTGCCCTGGCAGGGATTTGATCATAAAATATGGGGCTTAATTTTCATGTGCTTCAGCTTGTTCCCTTAAAGAAAGATTCCCCTAAAGGATCTAAAGATCCTTTTGATTGATTGTGTGTGCCAGTGACAGCATCTCTTAGCCCTGCACTTGGCACTGGCACTAGGAGAGGGACATGTGTTTGGGTCGTGTGCCCCTCTGGGTTTGTGCCCGTGGTCCTGGCTGTGCACAGAGCACTTGTCCTTGTCCCCACTTAGCTCTGGGGTCTGGGACAAGCCGAGCATTTCTGTGTCAGATCTTTCTAGCTGTGCATCCCCAGCGGTTTTCGCGGCATTGCTGCTTTGCATGCCCTTCCCCAGGCCTTTGCATGATCCTGCAGCCTTCCTGGGCAGGACTTGTGTAAATTAGGTTCTCCAGCAAAGCAACCAGGAGATTTGTAAAAGCGGTTCTTTTCCCAGGGAGAGCCATCTCCAAGCGAGAAAACCTGCTGGGGGATGGTAATTCATCCCACAAATCCTTAGACTGGAGCTGCTCGCTCGCAGGGGTGTTTCATGGTGGGGAGGAAGATACTTAAGGCTGAAATTTGATTTAGAAGCAGCAGGACAGATGTTCCTCTGCCAGGCAGAGCAGCATTTTCTCTCAGCTGTTTTCTCCATCAAGGTTGCACTCTGCCTTTTCTCTCCTGCTCATCCTGGCAATCAGAAAAGATTCCCTTCTTCATTGTCTTTGTGTGGGTGAAACAGGGTGCTCAGTGGACTTGAGGGCAGGTGGTTCTTAGCACAGAAGTGTTTCCACGTTTGGAGTCTGGTGGGTCTACAGCCCATGCCCAAAGGAGCTGGGAGCTGCCAGCACCAGGGAGGTGGAGGGAAAAATCTTAGAGACTGGAGAGCAGCTGACTGGAAGCACTTAGACTAGTTTAAACTCCATTAGTGTAGCGTTACAGAGCACTTCTGGTTTAAAACAGATAAATAAATACCTCAATTGTTAGAAGCCTGACACTACCCCCCATTCCCATCCTTTCTGGGGTTTATCAGCCCTGGTGCAGGGAGCTGGTGTGTGGATAATGCAGCTGGGTCAGTAACTTCTCTTTGTTTCCCCTCTGCCAGGTTGCGATAAAGATCATTGATAAGACTCAGCTGGATGAAGAGAACCTGAAGAAGATATTTAGAGAAGTTCAGATCATGAAGATGCTTTGCCACCCACATATCATCAGGTTGTACCAGGTAGGAGGGCTCTGCCGTGGAGTTTCCATCCCTTGACTCTACCCTGTGCAGCAGCACTTTCTCCAGGGTTAGCCCTCCGTTCCTTCTGCCTGGAACTGGGAAAGTCCTTCATGTTTTCAAGGTCTCAGAGTGCTTTGATTGGAGGGGCAGGGGGAAAGTGTAGCTAATCCTTCTCTTTTCTGGGACATCGTGTTTCCGCTGTGGGCTGGCCTCCTGCCACTTGTTTATGGCCATTGTGTGTTTCCCAGTTTCCCAGTTGAAACCGGATGCAGGTTCCCCTTCTCACTTTAAGGGAGGGAGTAGATCTCACCCAGGAGCAGGACTGAGCTCTCCTCTCCCTGCCTGGCTCCCTGTGGCCCCCAGGCCCTGCTGATCTGCTCAGCCCTTTCCTGGAAGGGGATCAATACTGGCGGCAGACTTGCTTTTGAATATTGTTTGCAGACTTTTTCTCCAGTTTGTTTGACATTTTTTTGTCTGCAAACAAAACCCCCAGAGGCAGAGCCCACGTGGTGTGCCCTTTACCCAGGTACCTGGAGGTGCCCCTGTGTGAGGAGGGTGCAGCAGAGTGATGGGAGCAGAGGAACAAAGGATGCTGTTTCCCATCTGTGCTGGAGAGATATGAGTATTTATTTGGACTCCAAAGAGTTAAAACTGAGTAGAAGTGACAGAGGTTAATGTTTAGCTGCTTTGGCCAAACCATGTGTGAGATGCTTACAGGGACTGTGGCATTTTCAAGGTACTCAGAGAGTGCTTCCTTTGCAAACTGACTCCTTAATTTTTATTTTTTAATTTTTTGAGGCAAAAAGCCTTTTTAAACCTGTTTTATTCCATCTAAAGCTTTTGATGTGGTGCTGAACAGGTGACATTTACAGCTTGGGTTTGTTTAGGGTGGGAGCAGAGCAGGGTAGCAGCCCTGAGAAATTTCCCAGGCTGCTGGAGCAGGGCAAGACCAAGGAGCAAATGCCAAAGGGAGGGGAAACAGAAGAGGAGGAGGAAGGTGGAGGTTCCTACACGTAGTGTAATGTGTGGTTACAGATTTCATGTTTGAAATTTGCTGTTTCATCCTTACTGTTCCCAGTTCCTGTCTGTTCCTCCACATGGCTCTGGGAGGCACAGGAGGGTTATAGTCTGGATTTGATGAAAGCAGTTACGTGTGCTATAGAAGGAATAAAGGTGGTTTTAGATCTATTTCTCACACACTCAGCAGTCTCCTTATGTGTCACTTCCCTGTCCTTGTGTGCAGGTTATGGAGACAGAGCGGATGATTTATCTGGTGACAGAGTATGCCAGTGGAGGGGAAATATTTGGTAAGTACATTTATTGCATTCTTTAATCAGATAATGCACTTGGTCAACTACAGTAAACTGAAAATAGCTGCCACACTCCTGTTTCAGCTGAGAGGTGCCCTTCAGCCTGCAAACTTTCCATTGACAAGAGGAGTAAAGGAATAAATGAGACCAACTCGATGGAAAAATAACCCCTGTAACCTTTGTTTCTTCTTTGGGTTTCATTGACAGGTGGTGCTGCTCCTCTTTCGTGCACACTTTGGGATTAAAGATGTTGGAAATAGTCGTGCAGTTGGATTTTAGTGTTGCTGAGTGCTTTGCTTCCCAGCAAGTACATGAACCTCATTGGTGATAGTGGAACTGTTGGGGTGTGTCAGTAGCTTTCAAAGAAACAGGCAGTCCTGCAGTTCTGGAATGTTTTGTGCTCAAAACCACATCTTGTCTTTTCTTTTTGATATCTGATGTTATCTTAGCCAGCATTGGTTACATCCCTTCCAAACACCATTGTCTCAGAGAGTTTTGGCTGAATGTTCTTGACCACAGGAGCTGTTCTTGAAAGGGAAAAAAAGTATCTGTCCACCACAATTGCAAGAACTGTGGATGGATTTATTAATTTGTTTGGTGAACGATAGCAAAACTTAAAGCAATAGGAATTTACTTATACACTGGAATTTTGTGCTGGGTGACAGAGTCAGGATTTTGCAATGTTGGTCTGTGCTGACTTTGTCAGTGTGAGCCTAAAAAAAGGGGGAAAATCCTGTGTGCTTGAATTGGCTTCCATCAAGGAAGCGAGGACAGTCACACATGGCCTGGCAGCTCCTGGGAGAACTCTCCCTGTCCTCGTCAGTCGTGGCAGAAGATTCACTTTTGATTTCACTTCTCATTTTGCTGGAGGAGAAGTTGGGTTGTAGTAAAAGACGAAGCTTTTAGTGAAGCAAGAGAAGGCCCAGATGAAGGAAAATAAAAGCTGAAAAATGCTGGTTTCCAGTAACTACAAACCACCACCAGCTCCTCAGTACCTCTGGAGATGGTTGCCATGGCTTCTTGTCAATATTGTCCGTGTCCTTTGGATTTCTCCCTGAGAAGGTGACAGCCGAAGGGGAAGCAAGTGACAGCTGATGTTTGGGAAGTGTGGATTGCCTGGTGAAAAAATGACTTGCTGAGCCTTCCAGTTGTTTATTCAAACATGAATCAGGGTGCTGGACACACTCAGCAGTTCCAAAAGCTTGTGAAATTCACATTTCCATGCACAGCAAAATCACCTGCACGTGTCCTGGAGTTGGCTTGGGTGTGCATCACCACAGAAAAGCATAAATCTCTTTTTATTTTTTTCTCTCTCTTCTGTTGAATTTGGCAGAGATGGAACTCATCTTTTTTTTTAAATCCAGAGCTATGTGCAAGCTCATATACAAACTTGGAATGAATTCTTTGGTTACAAAAATAGCCTTCTGCATGAGTCGAAGTGAAAACCTAATTGCCTTCTGAAAGATTTTCTGCTGTAGTAAATTCAGCTCATTAGCATGGCTAATTTCCGTGTTGCTGCCCAGCATTTCATCCTCGCCGATAGCTGGGAGCAGCCAGCCCTGTAATAGTGTGAGGCTTCTCCAGACCCAAGCCAGGTCGTGCCTCTCTACCCGGTTTTGCGGATTTTCAGGCGCTGCCCTTGGTGCAAGAGCAGAGAGGGGGAAACTCGAGTCTCAGCTTTTTGTATTCAGAGTTTCCTGAGGAGCCATTAAGACTTTGTTCTAGCAGCGGAAGCAATTTGCAGGGAGGAAGCAGGAGCCCGTTTCGGGAAGGTTTCCTCGCAGTCCTTGGATCCCCAGCGCTGCAGGGTCTCACGTCCTCGTGTGGTGGAGATGAAGTGGATGGCAGTGTGGGCAGCTGGGCTGTCCTGCTGGGTGGAAGCTCACCTGCACGGTGCCTCAGCTCAGTGCCCGTCCCTCCTGGGGCTGATGGGCTCCTTGGGAATGGCTGGGTGTGCGGCAGGGGTGGTGTGTGAGCTGTGTGTGGGCAGGGCAGCCACTGTCACCCTGTCTCTTCCTGGGCACTGCGGGATCCTCTTGGAAATGGGCCTCTGCTGAGTCTTTTTTATCTTGTTTTTTGGTCCTGACACCTGCATGACACAGGCTTTAAAATGCAGTGCTGAAGGGTAAAAAGGGCTGACAGCTGGGTTTTCTGGATGCCAAACACCCAGGGTAAGGCTGAGGGCAGCCCCATAGAACCAGAGTTACAGCATTGTGCTGTTGTGAGCTGCAGGTTTTTGTAAGGAACAAATCTTAAGCTGCTTCCCTGATGCTTTCAAAACTTTCCAAGGCTTAAACCCTAACCCAGAGCTGTCACTATTGCACAGGCAGTACTAGAGGTCAGAATTTTTAGCTGAAAGAACGGTGGTTTCTCTAAATGGCCCCAGTCAGTCGGTGCTGGCCACGTGTCTGTGCTGTCCCCGCTGGTCCTGGGTCAGCACCTGGGAGGGCTGAACAACCTGGTTATCCAAACTTCCAGTAAAAGGGCTGAGCGCTCCTTTAGCGGCCAGGCTGTGCCGTAAGAGGCTTTGATTCATCTCTTACTGGAAATGCTTTGATAATTCACTTTGCTTGCGTAGCAGCACACAGGGACCAGGGACAGGGCTTGGGTTTGCTATGGGCTTGAGCAGCTAAATGTAAATTGTTATTTTTGTCCTTCTCCGTGTTTTGCGTGTGGTTGGGTCGCTGGTTTGACATTACGAAGAAATGAATGTCTCCTTTTAAACATAGGGTGGTCTCTGTTCCAGGTCCCTTGAGTGTCCTTTTTTGAGGTCAGATGGAATATAGTCTAAAAATCTGGTTTGATTTCAGCTGTTTACTATGAAAACTGTAAATAATCTGCAGTCCTCACTGACTGAATATGGGTTCTTGGTTGATTAACAAAAAAATCACAGGAAATTTAGAAAATTATCAACTGGTTCTTGTGGTTAGCACGTCTGCCCTGTCTCCCCACTGCCCGCCCGCTTGTTCTGAGCTCTGGGAACATGAACTGGGCAGACACATTAAACCACATTGCAGTGCCCGTCTCTAGAAGGTCAGTCTGCTTCTGACATCACCAGGTCACCAAATTCGGTGGAAATGTGACTTAATCCACCACACAGGAGAAATGTGAAGCTTCATCAGTGTTTGTTTTCCAGACAGAAAGCAGCTTAGTAGCACGAGGCGCCTGTCCAGAGGCGGGGAGTGGAAACTCGTGTGTCAGTGCTCTCTGAACCAGAAGGGCATTTTTCCTCAGTGTAGGATTGGATTGTTTTTTTAACACAGAGAGCAGCGTCAGGTGCTTCGTAAGTATGGAGAGCAGTGATTGATGTGTGTGAGGGTTGTGCAATGAAGTGGTGCATTCCTTCCTCTCTGCAAGACGCTCAGAGTGGCATCACCGTGCGAGGAGCGCGCTGGTGCCGGCACAGCCGAGCCGTGGTCTGGGTGCCCGGGCACGCTCGGAGCAGGGTGCTGGCTCCCAGCTCAACACTCAGGTCAGCTCTGGAAGCTCCAGTGCATGGGAGGTTTATGCAGACTAAGCTCTCAATGGTTAATTTTGGCATACAGTTGCCCTTGGTGGTATGTGAAGTATTCTGTAGCCTCATTGTTTGTGTCCTTCCTCTGGAGCTGGTGCAGAAATGTCAGCGGGCTCGGCGCACGGTGCCTACGTGCAGAGCCTGGGCCTGCGCTCCCAGTTCTTCATGAGCAGTGCAATTCCGCGCCCAGCCTAAAAAGGGCTTTTTGCAGCCTAAGCAGGACTGACTGGGCAGAGGGGCAGCAGAGTTTTCTGGGTGAGAGGCACAGGGCAGGGGGTACCCCAAGTGACAGGACTGAACGCGAGTGTCACTGGCCGTGCCAGGACTGGTGAACCTGGTTTGGGCAAAAGTACACTTAGGAGAGCCTTGCAGAAAGACACCTGCTGCAGTAGCTGGGTTTGTTTTCTTGCCTGCAAGAGAATTGCTGAAATATTTAGGAAATTGTTGCGAGATTGGAGCCCTGTGCTTTGTTCCCAGGGCACTCCCTGAATGGACAGGCTGTGCTCCCAAATCCCAGCAGTGTAGAAGGTGTGAATGACCTTGTTTAGGAGCTGAGCTATTACCTGTTGATCAGTGGCTTAAATTGGAGCAGCCCTTGCTGTGCTCTGCTGTCAGTCTCCTTAGAGTAACAAATTTATGACCATGCAAATGCCTTCATGAAATACGACGGGGCAATTTGAGATGGTAACTTTGCTTTGCCGAGTGAGCAAGCTGAGGGTCAGATTTGACTTGGTGATGGTTTTCCTTCTCCAACCCGGGTTCAGATTTGTTTATGGAATAAGTTTATCCGATGAATAAGAGTTAATTGACAAGTTCTTTGAAAAACACCTCGAGTCTGTTGCACAACATGAGTGGGCAAAGGCAGAAGTAGGTTGCTGTGCAGTCAGGAGCAGCACAACTGCTTTGATGGATCTTGGTAATTAGTATTTACTGCGAGTCAATTATGTCGCAGGTATTTTAATGAATGGGTGACTGGGGAGAAACACAACCGCCTGATGAGAAACCTGCACAAGTGATTTATTATTTTCAAGAACAGGTATCTGTACTGAGCCCCCAGTTTAATGGAGTTCAGGGAGGGACATGAATCATTTCAGCCTACTTCTGGCCAGAAAGCTTTCAAGGCCAACTTGATGGCCCCACCAAGGAGTTCCAAACTCAACTCATCAGGCTTCCTTTCTCTTCCTTCTCTGCTGCCTGTCTGCTGCTGTCCATCCCCACTCGTGGGATGGTGACGAGTGGCTTCTGTGAGCCTGGCGCTTCCAGGTTTTAAGTGGATTGACTTCAGCTGGGTCGCTGCTGTGTGCCTGCCTTTGTGATCTCTTGGAGAGGCTTTTCCTGTCCATGTGTGCAGTGCTGGCTTCCAAGGAAAGCCCAGCTGGCAACAAGCGCTACCTTTGAGTGAGAGTACAGGCTTTCAGCAAAATATTTGGGAGTGCTCAGATTTCCGTAGTGAAGGCCAGCTCCGTTTTGGTAATGAAATGCTTTCTTGGATTTCGCAAGGATGTTGTTGCAGTGATCTGCAGAGAGGGAGGATGTTAAACCCCTCCTGCAGCTGGTGGTGGCTGTGACTACCTGGGACCTCGCTGCTTCCAGCAGGAGTTATCTTTGAGGCATGTGAGAGCGAAGACGTGTTTCCTGTGAAAAAGCAGGGGGAAGGAAGGATGGCATTTGGCCAGGAAGCTGCACCTGTCGAGGTGATGTGGTACAAGGCTTGGGGTCTGACTGCAGGCAAAGGCTGGAAAAGCTTCTTTTTTATTTTGATGTAGAAAAACATCTTAAAACCTTCGCACTTGTGTACAAAACAGCTCTGATTTTCCAGGCATCCCCTCAGCTGTCCTCTGTATAAAATAAATTTCAAAGCCCTTCACTTGGAGCCAGCCCAGGTGAGGAGTGGTTGGCAGTGGTGTGAGCGATCCCTGCTTGTGCCTCTTCCCTGTTTGCTGTTGCAGCTGGAGCACTGTGCCCACGTTGTTCCCACCTCCCCTGCTCTCTCCACGAGCCTGAGAAGCCCCTGTGTCCGTAACCCCGTGTTCTCCTTCACCTCACAGATCACCTCGTGGCCCACGGCCGCATGGCTGAGAAGGAAGCCCGGAGGAAGTTCAAGCAAATTGTGGCTGCTGTCAACTTCTGTCACTGTCGTAACATAGTCCACAGGGATCTGAAGGCAGAAAATCTCCTGCTGGATGCGAACCTGAACATCAAAATAGCAGGTGAGCTAAGCCGAGCGGTGTAGGAGGAAGGCAGCTGCTTTCAGGAGTTCATAAACGTAGGCACTGGCTGCTTCCAGGTATTCAGGGAGGAGGAAACGCGGTGCAGCTAAAGGAAGCTTTGGATTTCTGTGTGGCCTGCTGCCCAGAGCTCAAACTGCCAGGTTGTAGCCAGGAGATTTATATCTCCCTTCAAGCAGCACAAAGTAAAAGAAGAAGGAAAAAAAGGCAGGTTTGGCTTCCTGGGCTGCAGACACTGCGGTGTTCATTCCTCTGGGTGATGGGTGAGACAGCAGCACAAAACTGACCTTGTTCTGAGTCCTGGTGCTGGTTCAGGGCTTCTTCAAAGCAGGTCAGGCTAGGTGAGAGAGCGGGAATCCAGAGCAGGGATGACAAGGTGGATGGTGGAGCAGTGAGGGGGAAACAGCCCCCCTGGAATCATTCACAATGTGGTGTGACAGAGCCAGAGTGGCCTCGGTTTTGTTCCCTGCAGGGAGAGAAGCTGAAGTAGCTGAACACAGAGCCCCTCACTGCCTGCTCCCTGAGTTTTGCAGGGCAGTAGGATTTTTTTGTCACCAACTGCCCTTCCAGAGAGCTTCCTCCTTGGGCATTTCAGTCCTCACCTAACACAGAGCTGCTTGTCTGTGGTGCTCTGACCATCAGACTGAGCCTTGGCTGAGCTCTGGGGGGCACTGACTAGGCTTGAATTTGTTTGGCTTGGTGAGATTATGACCAGTTGAACCAACAAGATTTAACTCTTAAGAGTTGGACTCAATTCTCGTGGCTCCTTTCCAACTCAGAATATTCTGTGATTCTGTCCTGGTCATCTCATTCCATGGGCTTTGGAAGTGGTAGATCTTGCACTCAGCATTGAATTCTGCCAGAGCCTAGAGCACAGCAGAGCAGCTTTGGAAAGCCCTTTGTTACCCACTCTCCTAACAGACTTCCTGGGTGAGCTCCTTGTCTTCTGCAAGGGTTTGTAACTTGACTTCTTTAGAAAAAACAAAGTGCTGAGGGCTAAAAACCTTTTCAGTCTGAGAAATTTTACTTCTGGGATGTGGGAAATATTCCTCTGTCTTGATAGCATCTTGAAGAAAGGAAACAGTCTAGCTCGTTTTTGCTGTTCTCTCGTGTACCATCCAGAGGTGTTAGATTAGAGTTTAACACTAGGTTTGTGGTAAAATCATCACTAATTTCTTGGGCTTCACTCATCCTCCTGGTGTGAGGAGGGAGTGGGGAAGGAATAGAAAGGAGAGAAGGACTTTATGGACCTTCCTCTGGTGCTTAACAGTCTGAACCATGTCCTCCTTGACACAGGAATGATAACCTGCTCCCCGCTGTCCTGGGAGCAGGAGATAAGTGAGAGACATCGCTGATGAGACAGGAGTGCAGCTCCTTGGAGTGGGAGTGGAGAGGTCGTGGAGCCCAGGGAGAGGCTGCTGGGGAGGTCTCTGAGCAGCACTTTCTGCTGTTTTATGCGAAGGCTGCACTAATGGTTTGAGGCCATCTTGTGTTCACGGGAAAAATCCGCTCTGCGTGGAGCAGGAGGCTGCCTGGCAAACGGCGAGAAGTTAAAAACTAACCCAGGTGGAAACTGGAATTCAGCTGCATTTGCTGGAGAAATGTCCACATGAGCAGGCTGAGAAGGTCTGGAAATTGTGGAAACCTTTTTTTATCTAAGGGAGTTGGAAACTATTTTCCTTCCAAATCTGTGCTCCCAGAGTGACTCCAGGAGATAGTCCCCACCCTGGTGGTGGCAGTGTTTGCCTTGGCAGGAAGATGCTGTAGTGCTTTGAAAAGTAGCCTGGAAAAGCTGATTTATGGTATAGGATTTTCCAAGTATTAAGTTTTCTCCCTATAACTCATCAATTACAACTTGACACCAGTTCTTCCACTCTTTCAAGAGCAAAAAAAAAGAAAAAAAGTGATATCAACAGATCTGCTTCACACCAGACCTCCCAGGAGAAATGCTGCAGAAATGCACACACCAGTTACACTGGTAGAGAACCAGCTGAACCTTCACTGCCAAACCCGTTAACTGTGTCTAACTCAAACTTTGGAGCTTTTCAGACTCTCATCAGCGCAGATTTTCTGGCACTTTCCTCCTGACATCCCTTGGCAGCTTTAAATCCCTTGCCTGGCATTAGGTAAGTCCCGGCTCTCAGCGAAGGAGCCCTGGGGTGGGCAGTGCTGCTGCTTTCCCTGATGGTCACTATTTGGGTTTTATTTTGATTGATTGCCGCTGCGCTATTTTTCCGTAAACAGCGAGATCCCAGCACCGTGACCCTCGCTCTCATTTTTCCCATGGATGCTTTTTCTCCAGTGTACCTTCTCAGAGTCTGAGTCAGTAGCTGCTGGCACTGCGTTCCCTGTGCTCCCAGCCGGAGAGTTCAGCCAGGAGTTGATGATTGCTAAACAGCCCGGCCTTCCCGGGGTATGGTTTCGGAGAGGAATCTGATCTATGCATCGCTTTGCATTCGTCTGCAAGAGGCGGCTGCTCCTTCCCCTCCTGAGGATAAAATCCCTGTTGGGCAGGTCCTGAAGCCACTCCCTGAGTTCTGCTCCAAGGAAACTTGAGGGCCTGGACCCACTGTTTTGTAGCAGAGATGTTTCTTTTAAATATTGTCCCCTGTATCACATCATGGTGACTTACCTTGCTCTTGAAAAATGCCCCTTTCCTTCTGCATCTGTTTGTGGAATGAGACCCCGTTGCTCCCTGGGGTTTTGGATTTATGCATCTCCTTGGCCATGGATTTTAAGAAAGTTTATTTAAGTTGTAATTTGTGTTTTTGTTTGGTTTAGATTTTGTGCTTAGTCGCTCTGGGGTTTTCAAATCCTCCTGTGAACTTTCTTTGGGTTTTTAAAGCTCTGCTGCTTTCCCCAGCCTTGATCTTATCCCCGCAGCGCAGGTGGGATCTGGAAGCCGTTTCCAGCCTGGGAGCAGTGTCCGTGTGCAGTGGAGCTGCCTGGCTCCAGCTCCCCCAGAGCCCAGCAGGCTGAGCCCCCCGGAGCCCGGGAGGGGCTGGGCAGAGCAGCAGCTCCCACAGGGAGAGGTTTCCATCCCAAAATCTGGACAGCCGTGGGGCGAGCTCAGGAGCTCTGGGACCTGCTGGCCCCGTTCCCTAAGGACAGACTCTGCGTGTTCTTTCCGCCCCCCTCCTCTCCCTGTCCAAAAGGGCTGTGAATCCCTGGACAGATTTCAACACGATGTGGAAGGGGTGAAGTTTCCCGGCCAACCAATCTGCAGGAAGCACAGGAGGGTGCAGGAGGCAGCTGTTGCGTGTCTGTTCCGAGGCTGTGGTGCTGCCAGCTGGCATGGCACAGCCCTGGAATGGCATGGACCTGGAATGGCACAGCCCTGCCATGGCACAGCCCTGCCCCTGCTGCTGACACTCGCTGTGACCCGTGCAGCAGAGTGGGGAGCACCTGGGGCCTCTCACCTGCGCGGGGCTGGAGCTGCTCCCGGCCGTGCGCTCCTTGGAAAGCACAGGTGGCTCCCCAAGTGCTCCAAGCCCACTCGTGTACTTACAAGGGCAAATAAAAGTAACTAAACCAGGATAACTTGCTCAATGTATGGGAAGTGCCAAAATTGCACAGTCATGAGGAATTTATGTCTAAACCTGATACAAATGCCGTGTGTTGGAAAATACATCCAGTGCTGCGGCGTTTATTGCCGGCTCCGGTGGCCATAACTCAGGCACTTGTTACACATCCTGCTCTGAACGTGAGACAGCTGCTCAAAAGCTTGCAGAGGTGGAAAAGACAATTGTGCAGCTGTGTGCTGTTTCCCTGGAATTGCCCTCCGAAGGCTGACTGGAGGTTTAGATGGCTGCACTGCCAACAGTAAAAACCCAACGGGCGTGTAAGTGCCTTGTTTCGATACCACGGTGCTTTCAAAGAACATTTACCATCTCTGTGCTCTGTTTTGAGGTGTGGTTGGAGCAGCCTGGTGTGTACACCAGGTGTTTCCACAGGAACAGGCTGTGTTAGGTATTCTCCACATGCATAAATCATCTCCACGGTGAGAATTTTCTCCCTGCAAAAGAAGGAATTCGGCTGTGCCCCCCTGGAGCTGAGCTGGCAGGAGCAGCTCCAGGTGGTCTGCTGAGCTCTGCAGAAGCTGTTCAAAGGAGCAGAGGAGTCACCTGAAATTAGGTCATGGAAAATCGTGTAAGGAGAGCAGTGAGAGGGAGCATGGGCTCCCCAGTTGGTGCATTCTGGGGAGTGCTGGTGGGATTTGCCTGCCTCTGGCACAGAGGTGTTGGCCATCACTGGTAATCCTCACTTGGAATTTGGTGTGGAACTGGTAATTAATTGGTAATTAACTGGTAATATTGGGTAATCTTGAATGTGTTAGAAAAAACATGTAGTTTTATAGTGTTTAGGAAAACAAAGCTTTCTGGATGGCTACAGATAAAGGGCTGTAAGGATAAATTAGCAGATAAAATCGAAGATGGCTTTTCAAGCAGAATGTTTATTTATTTCAAGAAATGGGGAACAAACATCCTTTGTGTCTTTGCCCCTCAAATATTCTGTATCATGTGTATAGGTGTATTAAAATACACATTTTTCAGTCAAATTTTCCCACAATGCTGGGGTCTTGTTTCACTTCCACCTCTCAGCTGTGCATCAGCCCTGATCTGCTGCTGTTCTGATGCGTGACAGAGGCAAAATTCATCTCAAGCCCTTCCTAAGAGATTCCCACTTTCTGCAGCTCTACTGTCGTTTTTTTGCCGTGACACTTTTTGCTTTAATCGGTCAGAATTTGCAAAGTGAGTGTTCCTGGCCCTGCCTGCTCTCCCTGCTGCGAGGAGCTGCTGGTGCCAATGCCATGAGAAATGGCCTCGTTGCCGTGGGTCCCTGTCTGTGGTCATTAATGTCACTCGCCCTCCTGCTGGCACATCTCTGGCAGAAACAGAGGCACAGCACTTGCAGATAACCTTGGTGCCACTGGGCCTTGGTGGAGCTGCTCCTGAGGACACCTCAGAACTCCTCTGTGAGACTGCGTTTGCTTCAATTCAATTGAGGGGGAAAAAAAGGAAGGAAATTTAGTGAAGATTCTTTCTTTTTACAAGAACCAGCTCCCTCCTCTTGGATCCAGACTGGTTTCCTTGCCCTTTGCAGAGCAGGTCCCAGCTGTGAGCCAGGGGAAGGCAGGTTAATTAGCAAAGAATGTCATTAGTGCCCATATAAGCCGATGGTTGGCTGCCTGTGAGGTGAAGACCTTTCTCTTTCAGGATTTATTATTTGCTGTTGGTGAAGGATTTGACTCGTTTTGTAGAGCTGCACACCATAACTAAAGTCTCCATCCCCTGCAGTGCTTTCTGAAAAAATCAGAATTTCCATTCTTTTTCCCTTTGCACTCTGCCCTCACTGGTGCTGCCCTGACCTCAGGGCACCAGGGAGGTTTGGAGTCCAAGGAAGGACTGGATGTGGCACTCAGTGCTCTCATCTGGTGACAAGGTGGGGATCAGTCACAGGTTGGACTTGATGGTCCTGGAGGTCTTTTCCAACCTCAGGGATTCCATTTCTGGTGTCCGTGTTCCACTTACCCATTACAGGATTATACATGGCTTTACCAGATTCAGCACGTTCCTGAAAGACCATTTGTTCAGGACAGTTGGAGTGAATCACATTCCTCTCATCGGTTCTCTTTGTTCTTTCAGATTTTGGGTTCAGCAACATCTTCACCCCTGGCCAGCTCCTTAAAACCTGGTGTGGGAGTCCTCCCTATGCTGCTCCAGAGCTCTTTGAAGGCAAGGAGTACGATGGGCCAAAGGTTGATATTTGGGTATGTGATGAGACTTTTTCTCTCTGACTCTGATTTTTGCTGTTTGTTTGGCTGTGCTTCCTGAATGCTCATTACATGTCTTGGAGAAAAACCCTGACATGGCAAAAAGTGTTTTCTAAAGAAACGCTTCAAAAATTGCATTCTGGCTACCACATCCCGTATTTTCTCTATCGGGAGGTGCCAAAAGCATGAGTTGCCCAGAGATGGATTTTGATTCTGTTTGCCGCTGCTGACGGGGTTTGTTTTGGCGCAGAGCCTCGGCGTGGTGCTGTACGTGCTGGTGTGCGGGGCCCTGCCCTTCGACGGGAGCACCCTGCAGAACCTGCGAGCGCGGGTGCTCAGCGGCAAATTCCGCATCCCCTTCTTCATGTCCACAGGTGAGGCGGCAGGGAGCTGGGGATACCGGGCTTTTCTCTACACCTCCTTCAGTTTTAGCTTTTTGCCGCATTATGGGGCATGAATTTCCAGCAACGGCCCTGTCAGAGATGAGTGTTTGTGTCCTGCTGCTGCCAAAAAACTTCTGAATGCCTTAGTAATAAATCTTGGGTGTGAAAAGTGTGATTAATTTTCATATAAAACCGGCTTAACAAAGAGTCGTGTAGGTACTTGGTTGCCTGGTGTCAGATTAAGGAATAATTTTGCGTGGAGTTTCCCAGATGAAAACTTCCTTGCTTGCTGCCTTACTTGGGGAAGGAGTTCTCTCCTTGCAGAAGATTCTGCTAAAATGTGGTGCTTTCAAAGCAAACTTAGTTCCCAGCCCAAAGGGGGAGAGCTTCAGCAGTGCCCCTTGGTGATATGATGGAGAATCACTCACAGTGAGCTGTTGAGTGGAGAACATTCTAAGGGTACTTTGCTCTCAACCTCCAAAAGCCAGGAATGTCAAGATGGGGAGGGACAGCGTGACAGAGCTCCGTGTGGCCAGGGTGGCTTCCCTTCCTTCCCAGCCCAGGGGAATCAATGTCTGCAGCAGAGGCAGGGACCCTACAGGTGTGCAGTGCAGAAGGGAAGCAGAGTTTTTGTGTGGGGATTTCCTGGAGGGGAGCACACTGCGTGGGGAGGGAATGCTGCAGCAGCCGTGTCCCTCCCCATGGTGACCCAGCCTCTCTTCCCTGGCAGAGTGTGAGCACCTGATCCGCCACATGCTGGTCCTGGATCCCAGCAAGAGGCTCTCCATGGAGCAGATCTGCAAACACAAGTGGATGAAGCTGGGGGAGGCTGATGCAGAGTTTGACAGGGTGAGCAGCAGTGAGGGGCACCTGCCCAGTGCCTCAAACGTTCTCTGGGCACGTGGTGCTGCAGTGCTGGGTCTGCTCTCTGGGAACACTCATTCCCAGGGCTGGCATTTCCCTTTTCCGTGTATCCTGGCCTCCCTTCCCACATCACTCCTTATCTCCATACGTTTTTGTATCTTTCCCCATGGCACTGGGAGCTTGGGGCACGGGATTTCAGATCGGTTGCCATCAGACCTCATGCCCGCTGCAGCCAGAGCCCGGTGCTTGGGCTCTTCGGAGCGCTGTGACTCACCAGAGTGCCTTTGGGAAGGTCAGCTCTGACTGTGTGCCTGTGCCCTCCCAGCTGATAGCAGAGTGTCAGCACCTGAAGACCGAGAGGCAGCTGGAGCCGCTGAACGAGGACGTGCTGCTGGCCATGGCGGACATGGGGCTGGACAAGGAGCGCACGGTGCAGGTGAGGCCTGGCACATCCTGCCTGCTCCTGTTGCTGCTCAGTGGCTGTGTTTGGTGGCAGCTCAGCAACCCCAGCACAGTGTAAAATGTATTTTATTGTCAGACAAGGAGTGACTGCTTTTCCCTTCCCTTTCAGTCGCTGCGAGCCGACGCGTACGATCACTACAGCGCGATCTACAGCCTGCTCTGCGAGCGCCTCAAGAGGCACAAGAACCTGCGCATTGCCCCCTCGCCCAGCATCCCACGCACCGTGACCTTCCCCACCTCGGCCAACATCCAGGTACACCCCCTTTGCCTGGGTTCTTCCAGCCCTGCAAAGCCAGACAGTCCCCTACCTGCTAGGCTTAATCCTGCCCACATCCAGAGTGTCAAAACATTCCTTGTCTGAGAATTCGGTGTGTGTTTAGGGTGCCCTAATCCTGAGGTTAGGAGCAGTTTGTGCCTTGGCTGAACACCCTTCAGACAGTCTCCTGCTCGCTTGGTGACAGAGGAGAAGGAACTGTGGGAGTTATTGGGAGCTGGAGTTCCCAGCCCAGGGCTGCTGTGTGATGCTTCTTCCCCACCTTGTGCTGCTGTTGGAGCAATGAGCACTTGCTTTGGGAGAAGGCAGGTCATAAGGGAAGCAGAAGAGATGCTGACCCTGCCTGAACAGAAGGGGGGTAAACGAGGCAACCCCTAGAGTATAAACAGCTCTTCACTGGCTCCAGGGTCACCTCCCTGTTCCAGGTGCTTAGGGCTGGTGTTGATCCAGCAGTGTTTGTAAAGCAATGCTGTGTTTGTGTGTTCTGATCCTGATCTCTCCACTCAGCAGACGGAACAGACAGGCAACACCATGAACATCAATGTGCCCCAAGTCCAGCTCATCAACCCTGAGAACCAAATTGTGGAGGTGAGGTACACACCTCTGACCCCTGCAAGCTCTTTTTCTGGCTCACGTTGAAGCCTTTCCCTTGATCCTCACGTTGTATTTCAACATCTCCCATGTTTTCTCTGCCCAGACTGATGGAACAATGAACTTGGACAGTGACGAAGGGGAAGAGCCGTCACCTGAGGCTCTGGTTCGCTACCTCTCCATGAGGAGGCACACAGTGGGAGTAGCTGACCCACGGTGAGTACTGCACTCTAACCTGGAGAATTACTCCCAGCATGTGACTTTGATCCTTCTGGGTGTTCCTTTAAAGGTCCCAGTCCCCCTGCCCAGCTTGGTCAGTATTTAGCTGGGGATGAGGTACTTTCCTCCTCCTCCTCCTGATCAGCTCCAGGTCAGCTGTGATTTTGGTTAAGCAAATGTCTCACCTGAGCTGCACTGCTGTCATGTCTGAGGTGGGGTTTTTGTAATAAATGCCATTGAGGTTAATGCCAAGAGCTAATTCTGGCAAATCTCAACATGGAGCAGAAAAAGGGACAAATAAAACCAAAGAGTGGCTTGGGTGCTCTGTGTGACCGTTTTCCAGAGCACTGAGAAGCTTTTTGTGGAGGGAAGCTTGGAGTGTGAGTGGGTTTCCTCACATCATGGCTAATTCCCCTCTCCAAATGTGATTGCACAGGACGGAAGTCATGGAAGACCTGCAGAAGCTCCTGCCTGGCTTCCCCCGTGTCACTCCTCAGGCTCCGTTCCTGCAGGTGACCCCGAATGTGAACTTCATGCACAATGTCCTGCCCAGGCAGAACCTGCAGCCCACGGGGCAGCTGGAGTACAAGGTACTGCCCGTGATCCCTGCTGTGCTCTGTGCCCTGCCACGGGCTGGGGCTTGTTGTGCTCACACTTGCTCGCTGTTTGTCACTCCTTGGACCCCATCAACCTCAAGATTTACTCTCTTTATGTATGATTCCAGTTGGTTCTCTAAAGTAGGTTTAGATCAAATATTAGGAAATATTCTATACTGCTGGAGTGGTGAGGAACTGGCACAGGTTGCGCAGAGCAGTTGGNAATATTCTATACTGCTGGAGTGGTGAGGAACTGGCACAGGTTGTCCAGAGAAGCTGGGGACGCCCCATCCCTGGGAGTGTCCAAGGCCAGGCTGGATGGGGCTCTGAGCAGCCTGGGACAGTGGAAGGTGTCCCTGGCCATGGCAGGGGGTTGGAATGAGATGATCTGTAAGGTCACTTCCAACCCAGACCATTCTGTGATTCTGTGGAGAAGGTGAAGAATGGAAGAGCAGTGCAATCTGAAGTTAATAAGTGGGCTGGGCTGCCTGGCTCTGAGCTGCAGGTCACAGCCTGCCTGGCAGCTAACACAGTGTGCAGGGAGCTGCAGAGTTAAACCCTGCTCATGCACTGACGCTGCCTCTCCGTCACTCCGAGATGCTGGTGACATCCCTGAAGCCCAGAGGGCTTGTCTTCTCCGGGTGGGTGACCTTGGGCTCTGCTTGGGGTGGGTGACGGCGCTGTGTGTGTGTTGCAGGAGCAGTCCCTGCTGCAGCCCCCCACCCTGCAGCTGCTGAACGGGATGGGCCCGCTGGGCCGGCGGGCGTCGGACGGCGGGGCCAACATCCAGCTGCACGCGCAGCAGCTGCTCAAGCGGCCCCGGGGCCCCTCGCCGCTCGTCACCATGACGCCAGTGAGTAGCACAGGGAAGGCAGAGTGCTTAAAAATATCCCCTCCCGCAGGCAGAGGTGGCTGTGCCCAGGTCACAGCAGGCTCAGCGCTGCAGGGGTGTGCCTGCTCGCTGCCAAAGGTTCCCCTGCTTCCCCTTGCAGGACTTGCTGTGCTCTCCTGGAGCTGGCAGGTGGGGTTGAGTATTCCTCCCTGGAATGACAGTGTTTGTACAATTGTCAGTGGTTGCTTTTGTCCTTCGCTGATCCCGTGGAGAAAACTCAGATGTCCATCTTGGGCGTTCATGCGCGTTCTCGCTCCCTGCGTGCATCTGTGTCAATGAATTCTCCGAGTAGCAGCGGCCTTGCCCAGGCAGTTGGACTGGGGAAGGAATGTTGGAAGGGGTTCTTGGCCAGGTTTCCTTGGTGCTGCAGAGGAGCCAGCACACACCCCTGTGAAAGCTTGTTTGGGAAGATCAGGTGTCCCCCGTGCAGAGGGGACCGTGCTGAGTGTCCTCTGGAGCTGTGGCTTCTCTCTCCACAGGCTGTCCCAGCTGTCACCCCTGTGGACGAGGAGAGCTCCGATGGGGAGCCGGATCAGGAGGCTGTGCAGAGGTAACTCCCACTCTGTTAGCGTTTGCCCTTCCTACCTCCACCAGGCTCACCTTGGGCTGTTCCAGAGCTGATTCAAACACAGCCACCTCGTCAGGGCACCGGTGCTGATTTTACAGCGAAGGCTCGACATTTCTGCTGTTGCTGTGGGTGTTGATTACTGTAGGCAGTTACTGCTCTGGCACTACTGGGTGCTTGCAAAGCTGGATTCCCCTGACATGGGTAGCTGATTGAGCAGTAGGTTCTCCAGAAACTCTTGGAGCTGCTAAATTCCTTTGCTTAGTGTGCACCAGCATGCTATCCACACTAACCTGCCAAGTGAGTGCTGAGGGATTCCCCTCCCTACTGAGTGCTGGAGGTGGGAGGATCTCCTCTGTGGCCTTGGGTGCCAGTGCAGCAGCTTTTGTATCAAGACATGCAGTAAACATCCAACTCTGATGCCTCAAACAAAGTGAGCTTGCTGGAATTACGGGTACCTCTAGCTGCTAATTTTAGCATTAGGCCTTAAAATAGTCTGCTCCAATAAGGAAAGCATTGTTAGTTCCCAGGCTGGGAACTTCTGTTCTCTGTGTCTGCTCCAAACACATTGTAGGAAGTGGGTAGAATGTGCTTGTACTTTCTCAGTCCATGAACACACTAACCATGGCCTTGCTAACATTTTCTTAGTAGCTTTTGCATAGTTTCTTCTCTGCTAACCAGCCAGGGCACGTGTGGTGGGTGCTCCTTCTTCTTACCTCAAAGTGACAGAGCTTTCTGGATCCCCCTTTGCACAGATCATCACTGGGTAAGGGAGTGGCTCCCCAGAGGCTCCCAAGGGTTCAGACTGCGGGGTGTTGCAGGGTGACACTGGAATGGGTGCACATCAAGCTCCAGAGCTCTGGCCAGCTCTGCTCCTCTTGGTGCTCCTGAGGAGCAGTGACAGACTGCACTGAGACTCCTTTTGCCTACCTCAGCCTAGAAAGTCTACTGGTAGCCTCAATAATAGCCTCAACAGCCATTCAAAGTTTTAATTTAGGGCTGACAGTGTCCTCTGACAGCACCTCAGACAGCAGGTGGTCTTTCTGGCTCTGCAAACCTGATAAATTTCATTCTTGGCGAGGAGATGCCTGGACATCTTACCTGGGCAGATCTTCACTATTTTAAACCTGAAGGTTTCAGTTGAGCCTTTAAAGCATTAGCTCAGCTGGAAACATTTTGAAACCCCCGTGCAGTGTTCTTCAAGGCACTGAGATGTTCCGATCCCACTAAAATCCAAGTCCCCTTGGACTCAGAGGTCGCTTTGCTGCTCTCGACAGTGCTGCCCTTAGTCCTTTCACAGCACATGTTCTTCTTCCACCAGATGGCCTTGAAAAGCACCATCCAGGTTGTGTGTTAACTTGTCCTCCACCCCCTTGTGTTGCAACATGTCAGTAGTCATCAGAGAAGAGTAAATAGCATTAACATCAGGGACAGATGCAAATATTTAGCTTCTCAGAACACTACCCCAAATACTCTGTTTGCAGCCACCAGTGAGCAGCTTTTGCCCTCCTTAATCTGACCTTGAAAGCTGAGCGCACTCTTCTCTCTGTTCCAGGGAACAGTCACATCTCCTTTGAGCTTTGGGAAACTTTCTTCCACCCAAAACGCTCTTAGAGCTCATGATTGGATTGTTCCCTGGAGGGCTGAAATAAAATGATCTTAGCAAACCACAACAGTAAAGCTCTTTGGGAAACTTTCCCTGTCTGCATCAAATGGTTCTTAAACAGCTAATGGCACGGGCTTTGGCGGGGCACCACGGCACTGTTAACCTGCTTCTTCTGCTTAAGTGGCTTCAGCAGCAAAGAGGCTGGGTCTGGACAAGTCTGTGTCGCTTGCTGCTCTTTCTGCTTCACAGGGGCAGTTGCAGGGGAGAAGAGCAAAGGTGAGAATTCCCAGGTGTCACTGGCCAAGTGGTCCTTGGCCTGGCTACGAGAGCTGCCTCGCTGCTGGTTCACAGGAGCAGAAAGGGTTCGGGCGTTCATCCCGGCAGCCTTGAGCGGGCACAGCTCTGGGGGCAGCGCCAGCCCTGGGCAGGGGCTTCACCCCCGCTCTCTGCCAGCCCCATTTCCTGGGCTTGGCTGTGCCAGGAACACAGGGCAGGCAGCAGCTCTCAGCTCTGCCTGGCCCTTCCTCACATCCTCGCCGGAGCAGAGGCTCCGAGTTCCCCTCCGCAGTCTTTGGGGGTTTGCAGGAGACCTGCAGCTCTTTTCCAGCGCAGAGCAGGGTTTTGTTTAAGCTGATGCCTCCCAACTCTGGTGTGAGAGGCCAGCCCAGCCTTGGTGCTGGTGGCTCCAGAGGAAGGCACCCTCTCGCCGCTCCGGTTCCCGTTCCCTGCGCATCCCGGGCCGTTCCGGCTTCCCCGAGCGAAGCAGGGACTAGATGGCGCACTTGGACCGGGCTGGCACAGCCCTGCCTCAGCCCAGCCCTTCCTCATGCTCCTCGGGGAGCCTGGGGTGCCCCCCGCACCCTTCCCCTGCTGGGACGAGGTGGCCACTGCTGGTGGCCGCACCCGGGGTGTCCCAGGAAGGCTCCCCTGGCGGGAGCAGCAGCTCCACTCTGTGCTCTGGGCTCCATGCTCTGGGCTCTGTGCTCTGGGCTCTGTGCTCTGGGCTCTGTGCTCCGTGCTCTGTTCTCTGGGCTCTGGGCTCTGTGCTCTGTGCTCTGGGCTCCGTGCTCTGTTCTCTGGGCGCTGGGCTCTGGNTGGGCTCTGGGCTCTGGGCTCTGTGCTCTGGGCTCTGTGCTCTGGGCTCTGTGCTCCGTGCTCTGTGCTCTGGGCTCTGGGCTCTGTGCTCTGTGCCCTGTGCCCTGTGCCCTGTGCTCTGTGCCCGGCTCCTGTGGGTTATCTCAGTCCCGGCTCCTGGGGCTGGGAGAGAGGCAGACTCACTCTAGTGGAGTGAATCCACGCTGAGGGCAGGGGCCCCCTGGGTATTCCCAAAGGGATGTACCAGCATTCCCCTTGAGCTGGAATGTGGCGTTCCTGCTGGGAAGAGCGAATGGCTGCTTTTTCCTTCCGAGGCTGGCAGTGGAGCACCAGCAGCTGAAACTGCACTTGTCCCCAAAGCACTGGTGAGCCGGTGCTGTGACGGGCACGGGCAGCGTGTCCGTGGCGTGTTCTGAGCACTGCACAAGCTTCTTCCTTCCCGTTTTCTCTGGATTATCTAACACTCCCTGTTTTTGGAGTACTCCCATCAGTCTCTTATAAAATGTGCTCCTGCTTGTTGCAGATACTTGGCAAATAGGTCAAAAAGGCACACTCTGGCCATGACCAACCCTACAGCTGAAATCCCTCCAGACTTGCAGAGGCAGCTAGGACAGCAGTCCTTCCGACCCCGGGCTTGGGCTCCACACCTGGGACCCGACCAGCACCGGTGAGTAACAGCACCGGCCGGCCGGGCAGCTTGCGCCAGGAATCCGCCCAGGTGGCGCCTGGAATGGAGCACTGAGGACATCCCGCTGGCAGGGAGGGGTGAGGAGGAGGAGGAGCAGGGACAGAGAGCAGACCCACAGAGCAGAGGGTGTCTGACCGCTCTGGCACGGGCTCCCTGCCTGCAGGGACCAGCAGGAATCAGCTGGCTCTTCCCTCCAGTCCTGCTTTTGTGGCTGGAGATGATCTGCTGGAATGGCTACCATCACAGAAATATTGTGAATAAGCTATTTCTTTTAGAGGAAAGCTTTTCCCTGTGTAATGGTAGGCATCAAGGTAGCAGACTTGCTACAGAACACTTGGAGGCAGATGCAGGCAAAAGATTGCACCAAAAGTCATCCACAGCAGAGCTGAAAACCCTCACTGTTCTGCACCAGAGTTGTGTGTTCTGACTGCAGAGTCTCTTTGCAAAGCTCCTCAAGAGTAATTTTATTTCTGATCTGAACCCTTGATGGGAATTATGTGAGCAAAGGAAGCTGGATGGGGAAGAAAAAAGAAATCACTGTGTCTGGGAAAGAGGGAACCTTTGGATTGGATCTAAACATGCTCAGGATGTGTGGGAGGGACACTCCTGATGGAGAGGTGTTAATGTGACAGAGTCCTTGTCACAGCAGCCAACCGGAGATGCTAATGCCACAGAGGGAGCTTAAAAACCTCTTAATTAAAAAACCCTCTTAAAAACGCTTAAAAGTGCCCTGATCCCTCGGTGCTGGGAGCAAACCAACTGCACACTGGAGTTTGCTGCCTGTTGGGAAAGCAGTGGCTGCCAGGCCAGGCTGGTGCTGGTGTTCAGCCCCTCAGGCAGCTCCCACTGGCAGGCTTGACAAAGCCCTTTTTATTGTAGCCAGAGACCTGCTGAGCTGAGCACTGATGTAATCAGCAGGGACAGGTGAACTCTGAGCAGACTGAGACAGTGTTAGTGCCACGCTGGAGCTCCGGAAAACCAAGATAAGCACCTCACTACCCTCAGGTTACTCCCTCAGAGGTGCCTGGGGGATGGGAAGAGCAGGAGGGGAAAAATTTCTAGGGCCACAACTTGATAGGAAGAGGAGTGCAGCTTGCAAAATAAGCAGAATGTGCTGTGTCCTGCTTTCAGGATTGCTGCAAATCCTAAAGGTAAGCCGGGTCCCTCATGCACGGCAGGAGCGGAATTTTTACAAGACTTAAAACACACTTGCCCTGTAAATAATGTTGGTGTCACCTCTGCCTCTTGGCTCTGGAGTCCTGAGGCTGTTGCATCATGAGCAGGGTGGTATCTGCTCTTTCCACTCTTGGTGTTGTAACGTGCTGTGAGCCTCTTGTTTTTCCTGTGAAATCACGGAAATTTCATCTGACCATGGTCTAAACAGAGTGTCCCACAGTGAGTCCAAGACATACCTGGCACAGAAATTAGCAGTCATTGTGCAAATAAACCACATTATTGAATAGCAGGTGGGTTTCATTTTAACCCTTAACCTATTTTAAGCCATCTTACATATCTTTTGTAGCCCCTGGTTCTGTCACATTAAATATCTGAAAGCAGAATTGAAGTACAACAACTGTACAGGGAAGTGCAGCTGTTCTGCTTTGCCCACACAGGTTTCAAAACCTCAGCATGATTTTATCTGTAGCTTCTGCTCTCCATCGATGCAACAGGAGAACAAATGGATCAGGATAATGGATGGGATGGCATCAAAAGGCAGGAGCACAGCTCTTTCCTTGGAAGGAAACTGAACTATGTCCTGCTATGGCAGAGACAGGGACAAAACTGAACCCAGCGTGCTGGCCCAGTATCAGTCACCTTGTGACAAGGGGAGGCTGGAACAGGCCCTCAGAGTGACCTCTGGAGTTCAGGACCACTCCAGCTGCAGCCAGATGGGCTCTTGCTGGGTTTGGTGTCAGAGGTGCTGTAAAGTCTCCATGACCTTTCTGCAGACAAAGGCTGCTGCTGGAGCCTGTGTGTTAAGTGTTGCTTGCTGGGCTCTGGAGATGGCATTTATGGAATCTTTACAAAAGAAATCCTTTACTGATGGGAGAAGTTCCTCCCTCTCAGGCTTGTGAGGCCCTGGCAGAGGTTGTCCAGTGCTGCTGTGGCTGCCCCATTGCTGGAAGTGTCCAAGGCCAGGTTGGACAGGGCTTGGAGCAACCTGGAGTAGTGGAAGGTGTCCCTGCCAGCCCAAACCATCGTGTGATTCTGTGATTTGCACAGAAATCAGGTTCCACAGATAGCACTTCCCCAGAAGCCGTGAGGGCAGGCAGAGAGCCCCGACTGTCTGTTGTGAGGCACATTGTGACGGGTGTGTGCCAAGTTATCTCTGCTCCTGATAACACAGTGGTGCCTAATGGCAGGGCAGGAGCTCAGGGATAATGGGGAGCCCCGACTTGGGAGAAAACAGCTCCTGAAAAAAATCTGGCTCCCTCTGATGGTGAAGAAGCCTCATTGTGAACGGGAAGTGCTTGTGGTGCCTTGGGCACAGCTGCCTTGGCTCAGATGTGCCCGTTCTGAGTGCCCAGTGTGGAGCATCCCGGCAGCTGTGAGGCTGCTGGAAATGGAATGTCTCTGCTGGAGTTTGTTTCTTGGCTGGTGTCATGTCACTGACCCCCTTCCTCCCATGTCCAGTTCTATTTACAAGGACTCCAACACTCTGCACCTCCCCACCGAGCGCTTCTCCCCGGTCCGGCGCTTCTCGGACGGCGCTGCCAGCATCCAGGCTTTCAAAGCCCACCTGGAGAAGATGGGCAATAACAGCAGCATCAAACAGCTTCAGCAGGTGAGACAGGGGTGGGGGTCCTCAAAACAGCCTCCACAAGGAATTCTTACTGCCTTGGTCCTGCTCCTTCAGGAAGCAAAAGGTGGAATCTTTACTCTAAAGGCAGAGGGACACCGTGGGGACTTTGCAGCTGAGGGTTTGTTCCCTCTCTGTGACTGCAGCAACCCCTGAGTGTCCTCTGGACGTACGAGCTGCTCACCTGCAGCCGGGGGCCTGGGGGCCTTCCTGCCCCCTCTTTTCTGGGGAGAACCATCATGCTGTGCCCACCCTTGGGTGTCCTGCCTGTCCTTGCAGGGCCCACCAGCGCTGTCAGACTGCAGCTCCAGCTCTCCCACGTTTCCTCTGGCAGCAGTTTGGGGCTGTTCTGGGGTGTGCTAGGAAAGGGCAGCTCCCACCACCAGAGTTTGGAGTGTATTGTGGGATATTCCCTGTGCAGCCAGGCACACCCTGCCAACGGCTGGAGCAGGATTTGGCCCCAGGACAGGCCTTTCCCCTTGCAGCACAGCACAAACGAGATGCTCTCCTCACTTTGAAGTGTCGTTTCCAGAGCTTGCTGCCTGCATTAAGGGAACACAACGGTGCCAGCTTGCTGTCATGTGCACCCATTGCTCTCCTGGCTTTTTGCCATGTCACTGCACACCTGATTCTGTCAAAGGAAATGGATTAGGCTTTTTTTGCCAGCTTTGCTCAGAGGGGTGGGCTGCAGAGCGTGGCGTTCCACACACAGCAGGATTCTGTGCACCAGAAGGTCACTTATGGGACGTGCTGGATCCCTTGCAGGAGTGTGAGCAGCTCCAGAAGATGTACGGTGGGCACATGGACGAGAGGACGCTGGAGAAGACGCAGCAGCAGCACATGTTGTACCAGCAGGAGCAGCACCATCAGATTCTTCATCAGCAGATTCAGGTAGTGGAGCCCGAGCCAGAGCTGCTGAAGGCTTAACTTTGTTTTCCTGTGTTGCTGCAGACGCAACTCGTGAGCAGGTCCCGGGGGGATTGAGGGAGGGGAGTTTGCTGGGCTTGCGGGAAGGCTGAAGGATTTCAGCAGAGATGTTTGCACAGCTGCTGTGGTAGCTGTAGTAGCCAGGGCTGCAGTCAGGGACTGACACTTGGTGAATCTGGATATGTCCTGCTTCACCCAGCAGTGTTTCTAAATTTACTGACTGAGACATTGACTGCAAACACTTCTTGTTTTCTTGTGGTGCCTGGTTCAGGACTGTATCCGGCCTCCCCAGCCATCTCCACCCTTGCAAGCTCCATGTGAAAACCAGCCAGCTCTGCTCACTCACCAGCTCCAGAGGTAAAGAAATGGCTTTAGGAGAGCTCTGGGTTTTACTCTTGCTGAAGCCCAGGGATGAGCTGACGCACTCAGGAGAGGCCAGGCTGAGTTGGAGGTTTGTGGAGTCAGAATGGCACAGCCAGTTCCCAGGTGACTGTGCCTGGTCCTTTGAGCTGGGTTCTGGCTGAAGGACTTTAGAAGCAGAGAAATCTGATTCAAAGGCACAGACGTGCTTTGAGCAGAGGATTGACAGTCCTGCCTTTTGAGCGGCTTGAAGCTGCCACTTCAGCAGCTGGGCTCTCTTGTGCTTCCTTGGGTGTCTCACACCTTTCCAGGCCCTTGGTGAGCTCACCCTCCTCACCCTCAGCACTCTGACTTGTAGGTGAGGCAGGCTGAGTTGCAGGACAGGAGAGCAGGGTATCTCACCAGGAGCAGTGAGTCAGGAGGCGAGCCTGCAGTGTCCTTGTCCCCAGGTTTCCGTGGTAGTCACCAGGTCATGCTTGCTCCCTGTGTGACTTGGACAAGTGAGATGGCTCTCAGAAGAGAAGCCAAGCTGCAGAGACCTTGGGATCCCCAGCAAGGGCTTTATGGTGTTTATGTTAAACAAGACACTCAGCGTTTGGCATCAGTTCTCACAGTTGAGACAGCGTCTTGACAAGGAGCAGGCGTGGTGAGAAGGTGCTTGTTTCCCTGCATAGGTTACGGATCCAGCCATCCAGCCCGCCCCCGAACCACCCCAACAACCATCTCTTCAGGCAACCCAACAGCAGCCCACCCCCCGTGAGCAGCAGTGTGCTGCAGCCCCATGGTAAGCAGTTCTGGGAGCTGGGCAGGGCTGTGATCCCATCAGACCCCGGGGAAGCAGCGTGGGGGTGCCAGGGCTCTGCTCCCCCCAGCCCAGGCCCTGCACAGTTTGCTGATGATGTAAAAGATTCTCCATCTGGCAGCAAGGGCTGGTGTTATCGAGAGCTCGCAAGGAGCTGCCAGCTGGAATGTGCTGTTGGGTTCCTTGTCACAAGATCCTTACTTATCGCTCCCGGGGGTGGGGAGGAAGGGCTGATATTCTCGGGTTTATGCAAATCACTGTCAGCTCTGCAGAGTTTCTGTTTCGGTGCAAGGGGCTCTGGCTGTGACCTTTGCACGCTGGCACAGCGTGACAGAGCACCCATATGGACACGTACTGGGCTCCCAGCCTGGCCCAGAGTCATGGAATGAATCAGAGCATCGTAGCCTGGTTTGGGTTGGAAGGGACCTTAAAGATCATCCCTGTCCAGCCCTCTGCTACGGGCAGCGACACCTTCCACTAGACCAGGTTAATCCAAGCCCTGTCCAGCACTTCCAGGGATGGAGCAGATCTCGCTCCCGAGCCTCACCCCAGGCTGGCAGGGGTGCTGAGGGTCTTTGTTCCTCCTAGGTGCTGCCTCCCAGTCCCAGTTCCAAGGGATGCCATCCCACAACGCAATCTTCCCGCAGTCGGGTAACTGTTCCCCGCCCCCGGCCATGGGGCTGACGTGCCTGGCCCTGCAGCAGCAGCAGTCGCAGCCCCAGCAGGTCACCATCCAAGTGCAGGAGCCCGGGGACATGGTCAGCAGCAGCCTCCTGCCCGGGGCCTCGGTGGGCGGACAGGGCCTGGCGTCCCACACACGGGGGATGTCCCTGAGCCCCAGCGCCAGCCAGATCCAGATGCAGCACCGCGCCAACCTGATGGCCTCCCTCAGCTACGGCCACCGGCAGCTGTCCAAGCAGCTCAGCGCCGACAGCGCCGAGTCGCACAGGTACGGGCTGCTCCCCGCCTGCTCCCGGCTCAGGGAGCGCTGCGGAGAGGGAGTGGGGATCTCAGGGTGAGACGTGGTGTCCTTGCCAGTCTGGGTCGTGCTTGCTCCCTCCCTGTCCCTGGGAGGGACTTGCTGAGCCAGGCCAGGGCTGCGGTGCCTGGGGAAACCTCTCCCGTGCAGGAGCTGCTCTGGCTCCTGCTGAGCAGTGCAGTCACTTGTCCTTTTCCTTGTCCTTGAACGTGAACAGGTATCCCCCCGCCAACTACGACCAGGTGCACTTACACCCCCACCTGTTCCCGGAGCAGCCCCGCGTTTCCCCCAGCAACTACAGCCCGTCGGGAGGGGTCGGGTTCCCTGCAGCCCAGCAAGCTCTGAAGGTCCCGCAGCTTGACCAGTACCCCAGTTTCCCTCCAAACGCACATCAGCAGCAGCAGCACTACACGGCATCGGCACTACAGCAGGCACTGTTGTCCCCGACACCTCCCGACTACAGCCGACACCAGCAGGTACCGCACATCCTCCAGGGACTGCTTTCCCCCCGGCACTCGCTCACGGGGCACACGGACATGCGGCTGCCCCAGGCAGAATTTGCACAGCTCATCAAACGGCGGCAGCAGCAGCAGCAGCAAGAATTCCAAGAGTTGTTCAGGCATATGAGTCAAGGGGATGCTGGGAATATGGGCACCAGCATGGGACAGAACCTCTCGGAGCGCCAGTCGTTGTCTTTGCCTTATCAGAGTGCTGACACGTACCACCCCCAGAACAGCCCCCAACATCTCTTAAAAATCAGGGCGCAAGAATGTATCCAGCAGGTCCCTGCACCCGTGCCACCGCCGCAGGGATACGGACACCAGCCAGCCCTGTTCCACTCGGAGAGCATGGAGGAGGACTGCGCCTGCGAGGGAAACAGGGACAGCTTTCCTGACAGTAAGAGTTCAAACACATTGACCAAAGGTTGCCACGAGACCCCTCTGCTTGTAAACGCAGCAGGGCACGGGGACCCCGAATCTTTGCTAGGAACTGCTAGTCCTGCGCAGGAGCTGGGAACGCACCAGTACAGGCATCAGCCCGCACCCGGATTCAGGAATAAGGTGCCCAGCAGAGGTAAGGCTGCCTGCTGCCCGTGCAGGCCAGGTGTCCGTCTGTGCAGGCCAGATGTCCATCCGTACCAGCCGCTCACCTTCGTGCCCAGGACACTGTCCCCCCCGGCACACCAAGGGTTTCCTGACATATCTTGCATAGCACGGAATTACCGAGATTCTTTCTGGCTTTTGTGGCCTGAAGTAAATTGCAGGCACAGCCTCTGTAATAAACAAGGTTGAATAAGGAAGGAGCCCAATGGGCTGCTTCCCTTGGGAATTTGACCTACTTCTGCAAGCAGGTAAAGACCAAGGTCCAGCCTGCTGCCATCTTTTCAGGGATGCTGTGTGGTGGATTTATTCTTGTTGGTGATGTTCCCCATCCCCTGTAAACACGGGATAGGAGCAGCCCAGCTGCCAGCACACCCCACCTGGAGCAGTGTATCCATTTATTCCTGCTCTTAAGCACAGACCCTCGAGTCTGGGCACTGCTAAAGCTCCCACAGACACACACAGTGGGTGTTGGTCAGTGTCCTGTGGCTCCAGTGGTCTTGCAGCCTCTCTGGCACTTTGGGAAGCAGCAGCAGCAGCAGCAAGATTCTATCCCTGCTTGAACTGGGAAGGGTGGATTCTGGAGAGAGTGAGTTTAAACTTGCTTTTAGGGTCTGAAGACCTTTCCTGCTCCTTGGAAGTGGCTGTGCCTTTGCTCCTCAGTGGCTGCTCTGGCAGCACTGCACTGTCAGAGAATTCCTGCCTGAGCTGTAATTACAGGCTCCTCTGCAGGAAAAACACCCTCTGAGGCCCTTGCTAAGAGGGCTTTGAGGAGAGGCTGAGCAGGCAGATCAGTATTCCCTGCAGCACTCGGGGTGCTGGGCTGGAGCCACCAGCTTGCCCTTGGCACTCGGGGCCCTATTGCAGAGGAGCTGTGTCCAGGGCACAGGAGGCCCAGCTTTGTTCAGGGACACAGCACGGGTTTGTTGGGAAAGTACCGGGCTGGAACAGGCTGGCTCGGAGGGCTGAGTGGGGCTGCCAAGCCCTGACCCCCCAGAGCGTGGGCGGGGGGCAGGGACAAGGCAGGGCTGTGCTGAAATCCTCCTAAATTCTGAATTCCCCATGTGTTTGCTCTTGAAGCTCCACTTCCCTGCTGTGCTTGGAGTGGGGGGGATCGCCCCAGGCTCAGCAGAGGTTGGAAGCTCTGGAGGGGCGTTTGGTACTGAATCATGACCCTGAATCTTGTCACTGTAGCCTGTTAGATGGACAGTGAGGTTTGGTGAAGTCAGAAGGCAAATCACTGCCCTGCACTGCTGGTACAAGGAGTGGTTACACAAGGGAGAAGGACTTTAGACTACAAGGCCTTGTAAATGAGTAAAAGCAAATAAATGTTTACAAATAGGCTTGTGTAAGCCCTTCTGACAGGACTGTTTGTAGTAAACTACATCCTGGGATGCAACTCCTTGTACCATTTTCCTCATGGCCTCCATAACCCACTTGGACTCAGGCCTGCGCTGCTTCAGGTCCAGGCAGAGTCACCTCAAAGCTTCCCAGGTACCCTTACCTACATCAAACCTTGCATCATTTTTGACCTGCACCAAATCCTACATCCCTGGCTTTTCCCTCTGTTTCCCCTAGACTGTAATGAGGATGCAGTTCGAGGGCCATCTTCTCTCCCTGCCCCAGCTCCCCACATGTGTTTTCCCTGGAGCAGAGCGTAACTTCCCCATGGCTCGGGAGTGTCTGTGCTTCCAAGGGCGCGTGCTGACGCTGATCACGAAGCTCTCGATGTCTGTGGAGCATCTGCCAGGCATGGCAGCCGGGGAGCTTGAGAGCTGCCCAGATCTGTTTGGGATGTGACTAAACTGCCTGTGAACGGCCCTGCTCCAGTTTTGCTCCAACGTAGCCGTTGCTGGGAGCGCTGCCCATGGGAAACCTGCCTGGGCTCAGCACGGAGGGAGCTGAGCTGGCGGCAGCGCCGTGCCGGTGTCACATGCTGCAGTGACACAAAGGGTGTGGGGATGAAAGGCTCTGCTCTGCGGGACTGGGGGAGTGAATTCGGGGTGTCTGTCCCTTGGTCCAGAGCAGCATCCCCAGAGGTGCAGTGCTGGCGTTGGGAAGCAGCTGTTTTTTGGGTCCTGGTTATTCCAGGCTGAGGGAACTTGTCACCCACAGTGCAGGGACTGGAGCCGGGGCTGTTTGCGGAGCTGGAGCAGCAGGCTGCTGGCCCCAACCACTGTTCCCACAGTTGGAGCAGCATCCCAAGCAGTGTGTGGGTGGCACTGATCCGCTAACATCTGTTACCTCATGTTTTCCTTCTTGCTTTTCCGGGAAAGCTGACTGTTAACCGCACGTAACCCCACGGTTGTGCAAAGGAAGGGGGAGGCTGCATCTCTGCCTGCCCTGGGACAGGGCTCTGGCAGGAATGCCCCATTCCTGATGGAGGAAGGGCATGGGGAGCAGTGTGCTTGCTGTGCTATCCATGCTCACCTGCCTGGGAGTGGTGTGGGGACCACATGGGATGGGATCTCGCTTGGATCCTGCTGAATCTGTGGGCAGATTTTGGGACTGCCCTGTGCAGGGCCCGGCGTTGGACCTCAGTGATCCTTGCAGGTCCCATCCAACTCGGGATGTTCTCGGATTCTACGGGGTCTCCTTGGGGAGCAGTGTAGTGGCAGTTGCAGTGCCAGCTGGGCCGTGCAGTGTCCCAGCACTGCAGGACATCGCTTCCCACTGGCCGAAGCCCTGGGAAAGCTCTGGCTTGGAGGGACGTACCTGCAGCTGCGTCACCTCGGGGCAGCTCCCCAGCGCTCGCAGCCGCATCGGCTGTTTGTGCTCGGCGGGGTCCGCGCTCCTCGAGCTCAGCCCCGATGACAGGCTCCTCCATGGCTCAGGACTTTATCCAAAACATCTTGTACTTGATGACGAGAGGCTTTGCCTGATAGGAATGTGGCCTTTGGCCCCCGTCACAAGAGCTTGCAGCGCAGATGGACTTTGCCAGGCAGAACACTCGTGTGCTCCCGCAGCCAGATTGTAGGAGGGCAGGGAGAAGTCATCTGATAAAAGTGAACATCCTGGCCAGCTCTTCCAGCAGGATTATATTGCTTACAATTGCCAAGGGGCCCTGCTGGAACATCCCGTTGTTGGAGGCTCCCTGAGCTCTTGTGTAACGGTGTGGGCAGGGTGGGGGTCGAGCTCGGGCTCGAGGGAAAGGCAGAAGTGGGAAAGGGTCTGGTTCCTGTGCTCCTGTCCCTCCAGCTTTGGGCTGCTCTTGTAGACCCAATGGGAGGCAGCTCACGTGGGGATCTTTTGGGATCTTAATGCTGGAGGGAGGAGCCTGCCTGAGTGCAACTGGGAGCACTGGTGCTGCACCACTCCCACCAGAGCAGCTGGAGGTCCTGTCCTCGCTCTGCCAGCAAGGAGCATTTGTGTGTGGTATCCCATCTCCGTTCTGCAGTGGCACACGTGGCTGGGAGCTGCAGAGTCCTTGTACTAACCTGTCATTTTTCTGTCCTGTCTGGTTTTCAAGAGTCCATCGTAGGGAACTGCATGGACAGGAGCTCCCCCGGCCAAGCCATGCAGGTGCCTGACCACAACGGCCTGGGCTACCCCGTGCGTCCCTCGTCCAGTGAGCACCCGCGGCCCCGCACCCTGCAGAGACATCACACCATCCAGAACAGTGATGATGCCTACGTAGGTGCCTTTGCCTCCCAGGTCCCTCCACTGAAACAGCCTGGCCCGCCTGGCTCTGGCCCCACAGGGCTCTGCAGACACACCCAGCCCAGCTGGGGGTCCTGCGGTGCTGGGAAGGAGCTGGTCATGGTAGCCCAGCCCTCGATGCCCTGCCCCCTGTGGGGTTTGGGGTGCTGGGATCTGTCCTGCCCGAATCTTGATGTGTTCTTTGCTACATCTCCCTTCTGCTGTCAATGAGAATGTCAGCTTCACTGGTTCAGTGGTGCCCAGTGACAGGATGTAATGGCCAGAAACTAAAACACAAGTTCCACCTCAACATGAGAAAGAAATTCTTTCTGTGGAGGGTGGCAGAGCACTGGAACAGCTGCCCAGGGAGGGCATGGAATCTCCCTCTTAGGAGATAGTCCAAACCCACCTGGACATGTTCTGTCACCTGTTCCAGGTGCCCCTGCCTTGGCGGGGGTTTGGACTGGACAATCTCCAGAGCTCCCTTCCAGCCCCAGCTGTGCTGTGAGTCTGTTAGTTCAGACGGATTTGGACTGTTCGGTCCATTCTCCTGTTGAGGGGACACTGGCTGCACCCAGGCTGTGCCTGATGCACAGTTCTTGTCCTTCCAAACCCTCGCTGAAGGTTTGCAGAAGCTCCCTGGGCACTCTGTCCATGGGCGGATGGGAAGCAGCAGGATACTCTGCCGAGCTCCCTTTGACGTGTGTCCTGCTGTCTGCACAGGTGCAGTTGGATAACTTGCCTGGAATGAGTTTGATGGCAGGAAAAGCACTCAGCTCTGCTCGGATGTCGGACGCCGTGCTCAGCCAGTCGTCGCTGATGGCCAGTCAGCAGCTGCGCGACAGGGACGGCGAGGGTGAGCCCTGGGGCCGCGCACGTGGCACGGGGGGCGTGGGCAGCTCCTCGGGGGCCGCGGTGCTCAGGCTTCTCTTGTCCTCACAGAGTGTGGGGAGAGTTTGGAAGGTCAAGAGCACCCGAACCTGGGCGATGGCAGCCAGCACCTCAACACCTCCTGCTACCCCTCGACGTGTATCACGGACGTCCTGCTGAGCTACAAGCACCCGGAGGTGCCCTTTGGGATGGAGCAGGCGGGGGTGTAACCAGGAGGGAGTGAGTATCCGTGTGTCCGTGTCTCCACACCACACCTGGGGCTGCCTCCGTGGCCTCACTTCCATGGGTCACCTTCCCTGCTCCTTGCTCCAGTGCTGGGGTTGGGACCGTCAGCTTGGAGCTCCTGTGCTGGGGCTCTTTGCTGTCCCCCCGTTTGCCCCGGGACAGCATCCCTCCTTGCAGGCTTGTGCTGCTCTCCAGAACCCTCTGCATGGCAGGGTCTCCAGGAATGGGCTGGGAACGCTGGAGGGCTGTGGGAGGAAATGTGCCATTCTGGTGTTTCCTGACATCTCTGTTTCTCTCTCTCTCTTGCAGGGTTTGTGTACAGCTTTGAAATGAAAAGGTCCATTTTAAACCAACAGTATCTAGCAGCATTGCGCCAAATTGCCGTAGTATTTCTGACTAACTGGAATACCATGGCCCCTTTCCTCATCCTCACTTCATCCAGTGTGTCGTTCCTTTGGGTTCTTTGATTTCTGCCACACTTGCCTGTAAGCCCAGCTACACCCAGAGCCCCGAGCCCGACGCGGAGCATCGGCCTCAGCGCCAGGGCTGCTCCGGGGGCTGGCCCTGCCCGGGGCCCCACGCCGGGCTGAGCCTCCCTGGAGCGTGCCCCGAGCAGGCCCAAGGGGACTGGAGCCACTCCTGGATGGAGGCCGCGCTCTCCTTCCACCCTGTCCCGCTGCACTGGGGGGATCCGGGCCTGGCAGCGCTGGCGGGGGCCCTCCCCACGCTGGTGCAATCCACTTCTTGTCTCACCTCTGTCTGCTCTGTTCCCTCTCGTGTGTCGGGGTGCTGACAGGATCACCCCTGCCCTGTCCTCCCTTCCCTTTTCTTTCCAAATCCGCCACGACTTGGGGTTTTTTCTTTTCCTGGCTAATGTAGGGCAGATGGATTTTTCTTTGTTTCCTTCGCTTTTCCTCCTGATCACGTAGGAACTGGTTTTTGTTTTTGTTTTTTTTTTTTTGGTAAATGTTGTTTTATTATTATTGTTATTAATAAAAGGCAAAAGGAATTTCTGTTTGAGAGAAATTTTTAACTAGATTCTGTTCTATATGAATTGTGACTTGCACCTTTTGTTCAAAGTATTTTATTTCTTTTAACGACATTGTACTTGTGACTGGTTTTCTCTCGTGCCAGTGGCGACAGTGGTAATTCTCCTTATACAGTCGGGATGTGCAGAGGTTTCTTCTTTGTCCCTTTTCCATCCTTTCCGTGGTGGATAGAGCGGGAAGCCCCCCCCCCCGTCCCCCCTGCCACCAGGGCTCAGGGGCACATGGTGTCACCCTTGCCTTTGGGACTTGACAAGCTCCAGCTCAGATCCTTCTTACTGACATTTTTCTGGAATATTTTTTAAAACTAAAGGAGACATCGACCCAGCCCTCCTGACTTTGCACAGAAGGAAGTGTGAAACCAGCACGGCAGAGGTGACTTTGCTATCCTTACCCTGTGCCTCTTCCCGGCCTCCCCTTCTCTGGGAGAACAATGCTAACAGCTCTGCGGTCCCGAAAATCAGAGGAGGGAAGCTCCACAGCCCGGCTGCGTGCGCAGCCCCTCACCCGGCACTGCGGGCTCGGGGGGCGCGGGGAGCCCGCCGGATCGAGCGGGAAGGGTGGGAAACACGGAAAGCCTTTTGCTCTGTCCCTTTGGTTCGTTTTCCTTTTGTTTACATGACACTGTATCCTGGGAGAGTCGCCGGGCCCCCCCCAGCAGCAGCCGCCCTGCAGGGCCGCGTCACCGTGCCATCCGCAGTATCACACTTTTTTTATCATGGCTTTGTATTGTAGTAATCAATACGCGCAGTATATGTTGAATGTATATTAATATACTTTGCTATTATTTCTGTTTTTTGGAAATGTCAGAAGTATTTTTTTTTCTTCCTCATTTATGTTGGACTAAAACAGAACGAACAGGAAAAAAAAAACGTTTCAGTAAATCTTCAGTCCATTTTTTTGTGGGTCACTTGCAACTAGTCAATTAGTTGGACAGTGGGATCATAACAAATAAAACCATGATTATGATCTTCCCTAGGCTCTTGTTTGCCTTGTTGCTCAATGCCAAAGCTCAAGGGGCAGCAGCTGCCGTGTCCCCAGTCCATCCCTGGGGCTGTCACTTCCCCTGGGCCCCTGCAGCCCTCCCTGACTGGGTTTCCCAAAGCCCCCCTGGCACTTGCGGCCCCCCGGTTCTATTTCCCAAAGCCCCCACAGCCCTCGCAGCCCCCCTGCAGCCGGAGCCCAGCGGAGCCCGACTCACCCTGCGGAGGATGCAGGGTGGGGAAAGGTGGTGCTGCCGATCAGCCCCTGCCCGGGCAACTGCTACGGTGGGGCTTTCTTTCCCGGCTGCGGGTGGAGCCCGGGAGGTGCAGGGAGCTGTGCCTGTGCCTCCAGCGCCCTGCAGCTCATGGGGCGGCAGTGCCTGTGTGATGCCATGAGGTGCCCAGCGAGCTGGCCCAGGCCGGGGCTGCAGGGAGCTGCTGCCACTCAGAAACAGGAGCATCGCTCCTCTGGAGCAGCTCCCCGTGGCATTGCCAGCCCTGCGCACTCCCTGCAGCCCCGACTGGGGACGTGGCCACTCCGTGTCCCCCCTCTCCCTGTCCCCTCTTGGCCAGGCCGAACTCAGCCCTGTCCGCTTGATTCCTGTGGATCCCTGGAGTGGTGGCGATGGGACAGGGAAGCAGCTGGGCTTGCCTCGGGGTGAGGGGGGCTTCGGGGTGCCCATGCCAGTGCTGGTGCCTGCTCTGAGCTGAGCCTTCGCTCTGCCCGTGTCCCCAGCGAGGGCTGGCGTGGGCAAGCAGGGGCACCACTGCCGGGACCTCTGTGCTGGGGACACAGCGGGAAAAGGGGGTGACGCGAGCTGCCCGGTGAAGGACGGGCGCAGACCCGCGGCCGAGGCGAGGGGTCCGGGTACGGCAGGCCAAATCCCTGCGGGAATAAACCTTGTCCCCGGGCCGGCGGCCAATCCCCGGGGGCTGCGAGGGGCCCCGGCAAGGCCGCAGGGCCAGCGGGAATCTGGGTCACCGGGAGCGTAAACAGCTCCTTGGCCGGCGAGGCGCGTCCCGCGGGGAGCTCCTGTTTGCTCGCCGCCCCTGCCAAGCCCGCGCTCCGCGGCCGCCGCTGCGCGATCCTTGAACCCTGCGCGCCACAT
This sequence comes from Pardalotus punctatus, assembly GCA_013400915.1. Lineage (NCBI taxonomy): Eukaryota > Metazoa > Chordata > Aves > Passeriformes > Pardalotidae > Pardalotus > Pardalotus punctatus. The sequence continues at coordinate 8,245 of VZTX01028454.1, read as the reverse complement.
CGGCCGCCGGGAGCGCGTTCCGGGGCCGCCGCGCTGGCTTATCTCCGCGGAACTGCCCCTCCGGCATAAATAGCGGCGGCGGAGCCCCGGCCCTCAGACGGGACGAGCAGCAGCGGCGGAGAGAGCTGGTAAGAGCCCGGGCTGCTCCGCAGGACCCGCGGCGCCGCAGGGACAGAGCGGTGCCCGTCGCCCGCGGCCCCGGCGCGGACCCCTCGAGCCGGGCTGGGGGCTCGGCCCCCGCCGGGCTCGGATTTGCCGGGGCTCCCCGCGCCCAACTCTCTTGCTCTGCCCGCAGGTCCAGCGCCAAGATGAGAGCCGTGGTGTTGACCCTCGCCCTGCTCTGCCTGACGGGTAGGTCCGGACGGGGCTGCGGCGGCAGCGGCTGCGGGTCCCCGCGGGATGGAGCGGCCGGGGAGGGATGGGGCGGCTGAGCCCGACGCGAGCGCTGCTGGAAGCCGCCGGCTTCCGAAGCGCTTTGCAAGTCGGGCTGCAGCCAAGGGGCTCCCTCGTCCCCTCCCGAGCCGGGCAGGTCCCCGGCAGAGCTGGAGCCGTCCCGGGCGGTGTGTCCTGAGCACACCTGGCTGTCTCCGCAGGCACCCAGGCCCGCTCCTTCTGGCAGCACGATGACCCCCAGGCACCCCTGGATCGCCTCAAGGACATGCTCGATGTCTACCTGGAGACAGTGAAGGCCAGCGGCAAGGAAGCCATTTCCCAGTTCGAGGCCTCCACCGTGGGCAAACAGCTGGAGTAAGTGAGGGGTGTGTGGCGGGGGGCGGGCAGGGGGACCGCGGGCACCGTGTGTGACCGCTGTCCACTCCCGCAGCCTGAAGCTGGCCGAGAACCTGGACACGCTGGGCGCAGCCGCCGCCAAGCTGAGAGAGGATGTGGCCCCCTACTACAAAGAGGTGCGGGAGATGTGGCTGAAAGACACCGAGTCCCTGCGCAAGGAGCTGACCAAGGACCTGGAAGAGGTGAAGGAGAAGATCAAGCCCTTCCTGGACCAGTTCTCTGCCAAGTGGACGGAGGATCTGGAGCAGTACCGCCAGCGCCTGGCACCCCTCGCCCAGGAGCTGAAGGAGCTGAGCAAGCAGAAGGTGGAGCTGCTGCAGCAGAAGCTGACCCCGGTGGCCGAGGAGGCGCGGGACCGTCTGCGCGGGCACGTCGAGGAGCTGCGCAAGAACGTGGCCCCCTTCAGCGATGAGCTTCGGCAGAAGCTGAGCCAGAAGCTGGAGGAGATCCGGGAGAAGGGCATCCCCCAGGCCGCTGAATACCAGGCCAAGGTGGTGGAGCACCTCAGCAACCTGCGTGAGAAGATTACACCCCTGGTGCAGGACTTCAAGGAGCGCCTCACCCCCTACACCGAGACCCTCAAGGCCCGTTTCCTCACCCTCCTGGAGGACCTCGAGAAGAGCATGGCCTGAGCCGCCGGCCGGCGCGGCCAGGGACTGACCCCAGCCCCGCTCCGCAGCTGCCCCGGGTGCTCCCTGCCCTGCCCCGGGTGTTTCTCCTCAGGGGGCTCTGGGGACAGGCTGCAGGAGCCCCGGGCCAGCCCAGCCCTAGGGTGTCCTCCCCGGAGACCCCCTCCTCCCCTAGAATTCCCTCCCTGACCCGGCGTCGCTCTCAGCTTTGCCTCCCTTTTGTCAAATAAACGTGACTTAAGTTATTGGAGCTCGCTCAGTCTTTGCAGTGGATGCTGGAGGGGGCAAGGGGTGCTCTGAGCTGGGGGTACTGGGGCATCCACAGGGAGTTGGGGGACAGGGAGCTGGTGAGGGGTGCTCTGGGCTCGCCCTGTACTGAGCCCAGCTCTGCCCGCGGTGCAGCAGGGCTTGGCCCCACACAGGGCACTGGAGCGTGGTGGGACTGGATCTACAGGAGCTTGTGGAAGCAGCGCCCGGCTCCTGCCACCCTGGGCACCCCGACACGGCCGTGTGTACCCCAGTGCTGGTGCCTGTCCCAGCCCTCCCTCTCCGTGCGGGTCACACTCCTTGCCAGCCCCCCAGTGATGCCACCACAGCGTCTGCTTCAGCCCCTCTTTATTGAGAGCACCACTACTGCGGGTGGGAGCCGGGGGACCCCGGCCCCGACAGCCCCGGGCAGCCCCCGACGGAGCTACGCGGCCGGTGTCTTCTTCCAGAGCTCCGCCAGCTGCTCCTTGAGCCACACCAGCCGCTGCTTCGCCAGCTCCGCGTTCTCCGACAGCCACTGCCTGCGCGGGGAGGGGAGGGCAGGGGGTCAGCACGGGGCCCTGGCCGGGCTCCCCGGGGGACAGGGACAGGGGCCTGGGCTGGCGGGGTTCGGGGGCACCTGGCCTGCTGCGCCGCATCCGACTCCCGCACCCGGCTGAAGGCGTCCTTGGCCATGGCCGAGGCTTTCTGGGCCAGCTCCTGCACCTTCTGCACCAGCGCCTTCGGCTCCTCGGGCGTGTCGGCCCCTGCAAGCACGAGTCTGGTGGGGCTGGGGGAACGGGGCCCCAGGGCCGTGCCCCCCGTGTGTGTCCCCCAGCACCCTGAGCCCCGACCCCTCCTCCTGCGCTGTCCCTTACTTGCTCCCACCGCCAGGACGGCCGTGCAGGCGAGCAGGAACAGCAGCGACGCCTTCATGGCTGGGGAGAGAGCAGAGCACAAGGTGTGGGGCAGCAGGGGAAGCACGGGGGTCCCGACCCCGTCCCCTTCCCAGCACGACCCTCGCCAGGGACGTCCCCACTCACCTGTGCCGGGCTCTGACGCGGGGGCAGCCCTGGGCTCTCTCTTTATACCCTCCCCACGGCCGCCCTGGGGGATTTGTGCAAAGGTCAGGGCAGGGCGCAGGGGGGGTGCAGGGGGGCTGCGTCCGGCCAGGAGTTGGGAAATCCCGCGGGGACGGAGCCTGCCGGGGGCCCGCGCGTCTCCGTGTGTGTGCACATACCTGTGCACACGTGTGCCTGTGCACACACGTGTGCGCAGCCAGCCCGGTGCCCGCGGCAGCGGACAGCCCCGGGCCCATGGGCGCACACGGCACAAGGGTGACATCCAGCGGCCTTGTCCCCGGGCACGATGCCCTCGGGCACCGCGGGGCTCTTCGGACCCTGCCACCGCCGCTGCCTGGCTGGTCCCGGCGCCCCGCGCCCTTTTGCTCGCTGAGACATCGCCGCTGCTCCGCTGCCCCCGGGGCGTGGGTGGGCTGAGCCGGGGGCTGCCCCCCGAGGTGTGCGCCGAGAGCCCGATGCCCACGGCCAGGGACACACACGGGTGCCAGCTCCATGCCCGGGCACACCGGCACCGTGTGGCTGCAGTGTCCTGCAGGATCCTCGCCTCTTCCTGCGGCAGGGCTTCCTCCAGGAGCCTGGACTGGGAAGGAGCGATGTCATCCTGCTTCTAACAGCCTCATGTGCCCCCAAGCTCCATCACTGCATCCCCCTGAGCCTGTATCTTGCCCCGCTGCCCAGCCCAGCCGGCAGCAGAGCTGGGGGGTCCCTGCAGCACCGCCAGACCCCGTGTCCTGACCCACTGCCACCTATCCCACCACCACACATCCCAGGTACTGCACTGCCAGCACTGATGGGGCCATTGCTGCGTCCCACAGAGCAGTGACGCGTCCCCTCAGCCCAGGGTCCCTGTTCCCAGGAGGGGCTCAGTGTGCCCTGCGTACCCCCATCCCCCGTGTGCCCCACCCTGTCACCCTGCTGGAGGCTGGCGGGGCGGTGGGTGATGTCAGGCCTGCACACACGTCAGGCACTTCCACGTTGTGACCGTGCTAAAGTCCAAGCCCTTGCTGTGTCACAGGCAGCGTGGAAGCTGCAGGGGCACTCAGGCTGCATAAATAGTGCGGGAACAACCAGCTCCACAGCTACTGCGACTGTGGCAGCACAGGTGAGCAGCTGCGAGGGCTGGAGAGAGCCAGGGTCTCCATCACCTCTGCCGGGGGGTTGGGGGGCTGCTGGTCCTTGGGGCTCCCTTCACCTCCGCTCTGTGCTCCCGCAGGAGTCCCCAGCACTCAGGATGGTGCCGAAGGCGGCCGCCCTTGTCCTGGTTCTCCTTGCGATCTCAGGTGAGGTGGCGCGAGGGTCCCTGGTGCCAGCAGGGTGGTCCTGCTCTGGGGCAGGGATGGGGACCTGATGTCCTTGGGGGAATGGGATTGTGCCAGCGCTGATTGCAGCACCCCTTGCAGGGTCACGGGCTGATGTGAACCCCGATGAGGTGGCCACCGTGATCTGGAAGTACTTCACGGAGCTGGGCAGCAATGCCAAGGACACAGTGGACCAGCTGCAGCAGACGGACATCAGCAAGCAGCTCAAGTGAGCCGAGCCATGGTGCTGGGGGGTGTTGGGGGCTCAGGGGGACCTGGGGGTGCCGGGTAGGGCTTGGGGATGTGGGCACACAGGCACTGACCTGCCCCTCTCCCCAGCACCCTTCTGAAGAGCAACCTGCAGACTGTCAGCGCCTACGCCGAGGACCTGCAGGAGCGGCTGGTGCCCTTTGCCACGGAGCTGCAGGCGCGGCTGGCGCAGGATTCCCAGCGGCTGAAGGAGCAGATCCAGCGGGAGCTGCAGGAGCTGCAGGCCAAGCTGGCACCCTACGCCGACGAGGTCCACCAGCAGATCGGCACCAACATCCGCCAGCTGCAGGCCAAGATGAGCCCCTACGCTGAGGAGCTGCGCTCCCAGGTGGACCGCAGCGCCGGGGAGCTGCAGCGGGCGCTGGAGCCCTACGCGGCCGAGCTGCGGGAGCGGCTGCAGGACAACGCCCAGAGCATCCAGGCCTCCCTCAGTCCCTACGCAGACCGGCTGCAGCAACAGATTGATGGCGGCGTGGAGAGCCTGAAGGAGCGGCTGTCACCCATGGCAGATGAGCTGAAGGCGCAGGTGGAGCAGAGCGTGGCCGAGCTGCGGCGCGGGCTCAGCCCCTACGCCCAGGAGGTGCAGGACGGCCTCAACCGGCAGCTGGAGAGCCTGACCATACAGATGGAGAAGGCGGCCGAGGAGCTGCGCACCCGCCTGGCCACCAGCTCCGAGGAGCTGCGTGCCCAGCTGAGCCCACTGGCCCAGGAGCTGCGGGAGGCGGCGAGCGGAGATGCCGAGAGCCTGCGGAAGCGCCTGGCTCCCCTGGCCCAGCAGCTGGACCAGCGCGTGGGGCAGACGCTGGAGGCCTTCCGGCAGCAGGCAGCTCCCTTCGGAGAGGCCTTCGGGAAGCAGCTGGTGCAGCGGCTGGAGGAGATGCGCGGGAAGCTGGACTCGGGCGCTGCTGGCGTGGAGGATCACCTGGAGCTGCTGGAGAAGGAGGTGCGGGAGAAGGTGGCTGCTTTCCTCAGCACCGTCCCACCCCCACAGAACTGAGCCCCCCTGGCTGGCCATCCACACACGCTCCAAGCGTTCCTGGCCACTTCCTGTGGCAGAAATAAATCTCCTTGTGATGCACATGCTGGTCCTTGTCCCTTCTTACAGCATTCTGCTGTCCTACCTTGGGGTGGGGTACCTGGGGCACCCTGTGCTGCTCTGAGAGGGGAGCATCGCCCCGAATTTGGGTTCCGGAGCACCAGGGAGAGGGAGCAGAGGTCGGGCCAGGTGGGTGGGAGGTCTCTGTGCTGGCTGGAGATGGTGGCAGCCAGAAGGGCCCATGGGCCAGCACAGGGACAGGGCCCCGATGTCACCTCACCACAGCGGGGTGCCACAGCAACTGGGGAGCACCCAGGTGGCTCCAGAGGGCAGAGCCCCGGGGTGCAGCCAAACATCCCCACTGCGGTGTGGCAGCAGCTGCCACGGGCGATGGGGATCGGTGGGTGGGTGACAGACACCTCGTCCCCACAGCCCCGTGGGGTCTGGACGGGAAGGGAACTCCGCGGATCAGGGAAAGGGGACTGAGGGGCTCCGCTGGCAGGAGCTCGGGGTGGGATGGAACTGAACGGAACGGAACGGGACGGGACGAGACGGAACGGGACGGGACGGGAGGGGATGAGGTGGAGCACGGCCAGCGCTGCCTGGAGCGACCTCACGTGTCGGCACAGGCGAGGGAGCCGGCGGACTTTGGTGCCGGAGCACCGCTGGCGACTTCTCGGCTTTTCACCCCGGGAGCGCTGGACTTCGCACCCCAGGGTGCCCGGGTTTATACCCGGTAAAACCCAACGAACAAAGGAAAGGACACCGAGCACGGCGGGCTGGGCATCCGGCGGGAGCGAGCAGCCACGGGAAGGGGAAGGTGCGCTCCCTACCCGCTCCCCCCAGCCTTCCCCGGCACAGCCGGAGCCGAGCGCACCCTCCCGCACCCATCCCGCAGTCCCGGCTCCCTTCTCCTCCCGACAGGAGCTGCAGCCCCGGTCCCCATCCCCATCCTGCTGCCTCGCACCACGCCGGCAGCTCCAGCCAGCGTTCCCACCGGGCTGCAAAGATCGGCTGCGGGGCAGGGCCAGCCCCGTCCCCCGAGCCCGGGGGGCAGCGGGCAGTCAGGTGACCGGCCCCCAGGTCACCTCCCCGGAACGTGCTCGAACTTCCACGTTGTGTTTACACGGAGTGAGGTCCAAAAAGCCCTCCCGTACCAAAGCCGCCTTATCGCCCGCTCCTCGGCCTCCCCCCCGGACCTATATAAGGGCGGCCACCGGCCGGCTCCGGGCGGGAGGGACACGGGAGGCGACCAGAGCCAGGTGAGGGACAAGGGCTCCAAGTTTATGTGGCCGGAGGAGCTGGGTGTGATTCCAGGTGCACAACAGCAGGGTGTCAGGGGACTCGACGTGTTTTGGGGACCCGTAGGCGTTATGGGGAACACCAGGTGTTTTTAGGGGAGCTCCAGGTGTCAAAGGGGACCCCAGGTGTCACGGGGGACCCCAGGAGTGAGGTCCTTGCAGGGAGCACTGAGGGGGCGTGCAGCAGAGGCACCACCACCCCGCGAATGCTCGGGGCAGCCGACGGCTCCTCTCCTGTCTCTCCTGCAGCCGGACCATGCTGCTGAAGGCTGCGCTGCTCCTCTCCCTCATGGCCACCTGCCCAGGTGGGTGCGGGCACAGGGGCTCTGGGGGCCCAGGGCTGGGTGGGCAGCACCACAGACCCCCCGCTCCCGCCCGCAGTGTCCCCGGCCAAGCCGGCACAGAGTGGCTTCTGGGAATACCTCAGCCAGCTGACGGGTGACAAGGACAGCCTGGAGCATGGCCAGAGCAAGCTGGGCAAGGACATCACGTGAGTAGAGCACTCCGGGGTCCCCAGGCCCCATCAGCACACCCGGGGCCTTGCTTCTCATTCCCTGGGGACACAGAAACTCAAGGGAAGTGCCCTGGCAGGTGTTGGCAGGTTTTATTAGGGGTGTTGTGGTCACTGGGGGGTGTTGTGGTCACTGGGGGGTGTTGGTGACTGTCCTGTGCAGGAACCTGAAGGAAAGCATTCAAGATGGGGTCAGCTACATGGGGGACTTCCTGGAGAAGCTGTCGCCCCTCAACAGGGGCCTCCAGCCCCGGCTCTACCAGGACTCGGACAGCCTGCGCAAGGTCATCCGCAGGGAGCTGGAGAGCCTCAGGGTGAAGCTGTCCCCGTACGTGGACGAGGTGCACCAGCAGGTCGGGAAGCAGCTGGACGACCTCCGGCAGCAGCTGCAGCCGTTCACGGAGGAGCTCCTGGACCAGGTGTCCCTGCGGGCCCGGGAGCTCCGGCGGCACCTGATGCCCAGCCGGGAGGTGACCGCGCAGCTCCTGGAAGGCGCCGACGAGGTCCAGCGCTTCATGGGTCACTACGCCGACAAGATCGCCTTCCACACGGACCAAGTGAAAGACATCTTCCACCCGTACACGGACCGGCTGCTGACCGAGATCCACCGCAACGTGGAGGAGCTGCACCGCAGCGTGGCCCCGCACGCCCGTGCCAGCCCCGAGCAGCTCAACCAGCACATCCAGGAGCTGTCCGCCAAGCTGACCCGCAACGCGCGGGACCTGCACCAGCAGATCCAGCGGAACCTGGAGCAGCTGAAGGCGAAGCTGAGCCTGTACCCCGGCAGCCTCGGGGAGCCCGCGGCGCCCCCGGGCCGCTACCGGGAGGCGCTGGCGCGGGAGGTGCAGCGGCGCGTGGAGGAGTTCCGGCAGGACACGTACGCCCAGATCCAGGCCTTCACCCGGGCGCTGGACCAGGAGACGGAGGAGATGCGGCTGAAGCTCAGCGCCCGCCCGGACCCGCCCGAGGAGCCGCTGGACGCGCCGCCGCCGCCCGCGGAGGATCTGCGTGCCCGGCTGGACGCGCTGTGGCGGGACCTGGCGCTGAGCCTGAGCGAGCGGGGCGGGGAGGGGCGCGGGGATC
>VZTX01028453.1:7146-26223 GCA_013400915.1 Pardalotus punctatus | reverse complement strand
CCCAACCCTGGGGTCACCAGGGGAAGCTCCAGGGTCACCGGGGGAAGCTGTGGGTTCTCCAGGGGAAGCTGCAGGTTCTCCATCCCAGCCAGAGGAGCTGCCTCTTCACCTGACCCAACCCTGGGGTCCCAGCTCCCCGGGTGGGATCAGGACCTGGATGCACCCAGTGTGTAGCTGAGAAGGCCAGGGGCTGCTGGGGCCTCTGCAGGGGGAATTGTGAAGGAAAAGGGATTTTCACAGGGAATGTTGGAGTGCAGCCCTGATGAGCTGCTGTGCCCCTGGTGCCGTAGCAGGGCCATCGTGTGCTGTCATCTTTAAAACAAATTAATGCCTTGGGCACGGAGTACAGTAGGAAGCAACTGATTTAATTTCAAGTGAGCTGTTTTTGTAGGGTTTTGGAGTACACATTTTCTAGCAAAACACTGGTTAGATGAAAAGTGCCATTTTTGATACTGTTCTTTCTGAAGTGGGTTCAGGTAAAGAAAAGCCTTCATTATCATGCGAGTTGTAATAACATTTCCTCTTCAGGCTGGGCTGAGCTGCAGTGAATAATAATCTTGCTAGGTGGGAACGGTTGTCCCTGGGTAGGGAAAATCAGTTATATTCATATTTATAGCAACATTTTCTGTTCAAGCTGCAGAGTGCAACGAGGGGTCAGTGAGCCCAAATGAGCTCATTAATGAGAACGCACTGACCTGGTTTTTGTGGAATCACAGAATCGTTAAGGTTGGAAAGACCTCCAGGATTAAGTCCAACTTTTGTGCTGGTACAAGAAGAAGGGAAGGAAAAGCAGCATCTGCCCTGCTCTGGGCTGGTGAACAGGAGAGCTGGAGAAGGACTTGGGGATGGAAAAGGCCTGGAGGGACAGGACACAGGGAATGGCTTCCCACCACCAGGGGCAGGGATGGATGGGAGATTGGGAAGGAATTGTTCCCTGGGAGGATGGGGAGGGGTTGGGATGGAATTCCCAGAGCAGCTGGGGCTGCCCCTGGATCCCTGGCAGTGCCCAAGGCCAGGTTGGACATTGGGGCTTGGAGCAGCCTGGGACAGTGGGAGGTGTCCCTGTCATGGCAGGGGGGGCACTGGGTGGGCTTTGGGGTCCCTCCCAACCCAGAGCAGCCTGGGAATCCTTGAGCAGGGGCTCAGCTCTCTCCAGCCATGGCAGGTGCCTCCCCCAGCCCTGCTGGAGCCCAGGGGCAGCAGGAGCAGGAGGAAACAGGCAGGGATTAACAAATGAAAGTGTCAGTTCAGAAGCTCCCACTTCTCTCCCAGGAGAAGTCAGTTAACACAATCAGAGATCCGTGATTAGATTCACTCCCAGTCCCTGGGACTGTGATGCTCCTACTGGGAGCATCCAGGAGGAGGGAATAAATAAATAGCTGATTTTTTACCCACTTAGCTGCCAGCCCTGGCAATGCCTGCCCAGCGAGACAGAGGAGATTGAAATATATGAACCTGTGGCAGAGCATCTTTAATATTCCCAGAGCCCAGCTCAGGAACTCTGCCGCTCCTGGGGTGACAGATCCATCATAGGCTACAAAATGCAATTTAAATACTCATGGCAGGAAAGTTATGCAGTCTGAAACTTCAGTGTTTCTGATTCACCTTTTCTTAATCACATTTTTAAAGCTGTGAAGAGCATTTGTGTTATTATTTGAAATTGAAGGGCTGAGAGAGGCCTGAAGATGCACAGTAGAGGAGGTGCCTCCCTGGGAAGAATTCCTTCCCAATATCCTGTTTAACCCTGGGAAGCTATTCCCCTGCCCCGTTCCTCTTCAGGGATGAATCCACAAAAGCATCACTGCAAAGTGCTGTGATTTCCTCATCCATCTGTTTATGGATGCTGTGGGATTGCAGCAGGATTGAAGCATCCCTGGGTGAGCACGGGAGCGGGGCTGGAGCTCGGGAGCAGCCCAGGGACCCCCCCAGCAAGGAAAACCCTCCCTGGGATCTCCAGCAGGAGCTGCTCCTTCCCTCCCTCTCCTCTGCCAGATCTCCCCAGAGCTGCCTGTGTCCTGCATCCCCGAGCGTGTAACCTTTTATTTTCACTTTCAAAATTCAAATTAGTCATTCCTGAGCCTCTCCGAGTCGCTGGTGACTCATCAGCTCCTGAAGGGCTCTGAGCTGTCGGAAAGAGCTGCACTTGTTGAGGCCTGATTTCGGAGATGAATTCTTTCCCACATCATTGTTGTGATGGAGAGATTTCCCCCTTTCTGCGGGGAACGGCGCGATTTCCCCCTTTCTGCGGGGAACGGCGCCGTTTCCCCCTTTCTGCGGGGAACGGCGGCGTTTCCCCCTTTCTGCAGGAAACGTCTAGATTTCCCCCTTTCTGCGGGAAACGTCGCCATTTCCCCCTTTCTGCGGGAAACGGCGCCGTTTCCCCCTTTCTGCGGGAAACGGCGAGGTTTCCCCCTTTCTGCGGGGAACGTCGACGTTTCCCCCTTTTCTGCGGGAAATGTCCTTTCTGCAGGAAACGTCGACGTTTCCCCCTTTCTGCGGGATATGTCAACATTTCCCCCTTTCTGCGGGGAACGGCGACGTTTCCCCCTTTTCTGCGGGAAACGGCGCCGTTTCCCCCTTTCTGCGGGAAATGTCAAGCTTCTCCAAACTAATCCACTCTTATTTGAAAATGGAATAAAGCACCATCAAAATGGGGACAAATCCAACGACCGAAAACCTTGGGTGTGTTCTGGTTTGGCAATGCAAAAGCCTTGCAGTTATTTATCATCTTTTTTATGGGGAAAAAAAGTTGTTGTGGGGATTGAAATGAGGAGAGGGTGCAAATTGGAGATGTTTTGGTCAAGTATTTCCACATCCATATGTCCAATTTTTCGTGACTGGGGTGCTTTCTTGGTGCTCTGGGTAAGATTCATCCTGGATTTAAATCTTCCCTTTGGGAATGTTTCCACATCTCTATTTTTTCCCTTTGCAAGTGTAACTATTGATTTTGGACTAAATAATATTTTAAAAAAGGCTTCTAGGGGCATAATAAACCAGGAAGGAGCTTTGCCGTGATATATCAACCTATAATCTGTAAATCAATGAAAAACTTTATTTAACGGCCTGAGAACTAAATGAATTCAATGTAATTAGTGCTGCAAGCTGTAGAAGATATTTATGAGAATTAAATTTTAATATGTATTTCCTGAAGGCACCATAAAGCGGCTTCTCTTAACCAAAGATGGCATCTCCTGTTTGTTTGTCCCCCAGCTCCGGGAGGGAGGAGCAGAGTGGGGCCAGCTTTGTCAGGATTTCTGTGATTCCAGCCTCCCTCCCCACCCAGCACTGTGCTGATCTCAGAAGGATGTTTTGTGCTGTTTGTATTCTCAACGAGAAATCTGAGCCTTTGGGGAATATATTTTAATGGACTGCATCTCTTGCTTTCTCCTGGGATTTCATCCATCTCCACATCATCAGGGAAACTCCTTCCCTTTCCTGGTGCCCACCCCACCATCCCAGCCCGTTCCAAGCTCTGTCCAGCCTGGCCTTGCCCAGGATGTGACCTTGGCACGGGTCTGGGCAGTGCCATGGGGAGGGAACGGTCCCCTCAAAGCTGCTTGTTCTTCCTGCTTTGCTGCCCCTCCTGCCTGGATTGCTGTTTCTGTTTGACCCTGCTTGTTTGGGGTTTGTGGGAGTTGGTTCAAAACTCTTTTTTTGGTGTTGGAAAATACTCTGATGAATTCCTTCAGTGCTTTGAGAACTGTAAATGAGGAGCGTTGCTCAACAGCAGAATTATTTTATTGTCCGAGTTTTAGAGGAAAAGCTTCATTACCAGAAAAAAAAGCCAAAAACTACAAGAATTGCAGTAGTTAAATTTTTACTCTAAAATTTGTCTGGAAAAAGATCCCAGCATTTCAGATTGAGCTTTTCCTTCTGGGTGTATGTGCTGCAGAGCGGTGAGGAGGGGAGGGAGTGCAAGGAGGGGAAGTTATGGAACAACTAGGGTTGGCAAACACCTCCAAAACACCTCAAATCCCACCTTTGACTGATACCCCCATGTGCCCTAAACCAGATCACAAAGTGCTCGTTGTTTGGAGTTTCCAGGGCTGATGACTCCAGCACCAGGGCTGGGCCACTCTTCCAGGGAAGAAATTCCTCCTGACGTCCAGGCTGAGTTCTCACAGCCAGACCTGGGATAAACGTTACCTCCTGGAGCTCTGCTGTGCTTCTGGTTTGTTTGGGTTTTTTTTTTTTCTTTTTTCCTTTTACCTTTTCATCCTGGCGTGCTTTGAAAACATCCCTGCTGCTCTGTCCTGCCTCCTTGCTGAGCTTCCCAGGCTGCACATCCCGCCCAGCTCTGTCAGAGCTCCTTCCACTTCAAGATCTCAGTTCCATGTTTGAAGTGTTTTCTGAAGGACTCAGGTGGGGAAAATGTGCAATCCTTGGCATTTCTCGGAGTTCTCCGAGCTGAGTCTCTCATCTCCGTTCTTCACCTCGGGTTGCTTTTGGGTTTTCTTTGAGTTTAGCAATTAAATATATATCAAAAGCCTCTTGGTACTCTGGCATCTCTTAAAGCTGCTGCGTTCGAGCATTCCTGTGTTCCCTGGGCGGCTGCTGGAGTTCAGCCCTGGCTTTGGGAGCAGCTCAGAGCTCTGCCTGTCCTGTGCTGCTGCTCTGCAGGGCAGAACTCTGCTGGGCTCTGGCCCTGCACCCTGGGCTGAGGGATGGGGACTGCAGGGGCACAGGCAGAGATCTGTGTGGGAGTGCAGCAGGTGGAGCTGGGGATGGATGGAAGAGAGAGACCGAGAGAGCTCGGGCTGTTCAGGGAGCGGGGCTGGGAAGGGGCTGGAGAATCCTGAGGGAGCTGGGAAAGGGCTCAGCCTGGAGAAAGGGGGGATCAGGGGGGACCTTGTGGCTCTGCACAGCTCCTGACAGGAGGGGACAGCCGGGGGGATTTGGGATCTGATAACAGGGACAGGAGGAGAGGGAACGGCCTCAGGCTGGGCTGGGGAAGGTTCAGTTGAATATTAGGAACAGTTTTTCCATGGAAAGGATGGAAAGGGCTGTCAGCCCTGGCACAGCTGCCCAGGGCAGGGGTGGATTCCCCACCCCTGGAGGTGAGGAAAACCCACATGGATGTGGTGCTGGCTGTCATGGCTTAGTGCTGAGCACAGCAGCGGTGCTGCCTTGGTGGGAATCTGGGAGATCTTTCCCATCCTTATCAATTCCATGATTTTATTCACAGACCAAAAAGCTGCTCGTTGGTCTCCGTGCTCCCCCAGGAGTAACAGGACAGTGGCACCCTGGGCTCTGGGTGCTGTGAACTCTGAAATTGCATTTCTGCTCCTGCTGAGCTTTTCCCCCAGCCAGAGCAGGCTGTGTAGCTGCTGCTTTTCTCTAGCACACGTGGGGCAGAGGAGCCAAACCCCTGAAAGCTGTGACTGTGGGTTTGGTCAGTCAGGTGGCTGAGCACGAGTTTCATTTTGGGTGATTTGTGTCACAGAATCCCAGAACGGTCTGGGTTGAAAGGGACCTTAGGGATGACCTTGTTCCAAAGCCCTGCCATGGGCCGGGGCACATTCCATCAGACATGGGATTTTTGTGTTCTGGCCCTGGTTCCTCAGGCTGCTCCAGGTGCAGGACGCAGGGCATTAGTTGCGTTTTGGTACTTCAGTGATAGCTGAAGAAATAACTTTTAAAAGAACAATTCAGCCACCATATGGACAGAATAAATTTGATAACATCATTTTTATGTATTGGAATAGTTTTAAAATTCCTGCTTAATCTAAACGTGGGCTGGCAATGACTGAGTCTGAGGCTGGTGCCTGGTGCAGCTTATGGGGAACCTCACACCTGGCTGGGTTTGTGGTGTGAGATGGCAATAAAAGAGGTTTATTGGCTTATGAAACTTATGGAGCAGAGAGAATTGGTACCAAACAGAGATTTTTGGCAAGTCACCTTGCAAACTTCGTGTGTTCCTTTGTTTGCACAGGATCAAATGATGTGTTTGCAAATGCAGCAGATTTCGTACCCTGCAGGGAGAGTTTAGGGGACAGAGAGTCCTGAGCCCCCGGGGCTGCTGAGGGACCCACGTGCTCAGCACTGAGAAAAATGCTCAGGTTGGGCGCTGGGTTTATTTCCCGTGAGCCAGGAGCGGTGGGAAGGAGCAGATCACGATGCAGAACAAAATCGCGGTGTTTATGGACAGCAAAGGCTGACTTGCATTTTCTCTATATTGAAACCATAAAGATTCTGAATGAGCCTCAGCTCAGCACTTCCAGTGCCACTTCCCGAGCCTGGGGTGTTGCTGGGAGCCCCCAGCCCGCTCTGGGTTGTCCCAGCCCCGTGGCTGGGCTCCCCTGGGGCTGCAGGATGAAGGTCTCCCACTCTGGCCAAGGGGTTTGGGGTGGATCAAGCCTGCCTGGGTGCCCCTGGGGGTGCCCTAATGCTGGGCTCAGCGCAGCCTCCCCTGCTCGTCCCCCTGTGCCCATGGCCCGCTGCCAGCTGGGCACCTGCCCTCCCCTGGGACACAGCCTGGAATGCAGCCTGCCTGAAACCTCCCTTCAGTCTGCCTGGCTGGCAATAACCCAGCTTTCATGGCCTTTCTATCAAAGATACGCTTTGTTTTAAGTGGTGGTTTTGTTTAAAAAATGCAGTTTAGCGATAAGTAAATCGCTCTCATTTTCTCCTAATGATAGAGTACAGTAATATTGTTAAATTTGCTTTTCCATTTATGCACCATCATTTTGAAATCGGATCTGAAAACATCTTTTACCTTCAAACCTTTATTTTGCCTTCCCTTTGATTCCCGGTTTTTATTATCCGTATCATTTAATTACACGTAAGGCACTTTGCGACAGAACTTCTGTGAAGGAGGGGTTTTACAGCAGCTTCGGCTTGGGCTCTACCCGAATTACGATTTTCTCTTCTCCAAGCTTAATTCAGCATTTAAATGCACGAGGGCTCGTTCTCACTCGTGCAGAATTACCTGCTGCCTGCAGATGCAGTTTTACGGGGTGTGATGGGATCAGTCTGCCTGGGGCTCTCAGGGCAGGACGTGGCTTCCCATCCCCAGCTCCCGGCTGGCAGCACGAGGTGCCACCGGTGCCCACTGTCCTGTCCACCCTGGGAGCTGCCAGGGCTGCTCCAGGTGCCACATTTCCCTTTATTTGCTGATCAAACTCCTGTTCCTGGCTGGGACAGATGGCAAATGGGGGCTCTGCAGCAGGCGGCACAATAAATTCCCGGCGTGTTCTTGGCCAGGAGGTTTTGCTGCTCTGTCCTGGAAGGGGGGTCCCCCCCAGGCTCCTGTCAGGTGTGAGGGGCTGGCATCTGCCCAGGGCCACCTGCCTGTTGTCACAGGGCCCTTCTGAGGACAGGGCAGTGCCAGTGTTGGAGCCCGAGTGGGCTGGGGCCAGGACGGCTCCCACAGCTGCCGTTCCAGGCTCCTGTGGCCACTCAAACCCTGGCATAAATAATTATTTGCTTAATGAGAACAGCTCCAGTGGCTGGAATGAGTTTGTCATCTGCTGTGAGGGTGGTCAGGGAAGGAGGGTCCGAGCTCCTGGTCCTCCAGAAGGTCCCTTGAGGAGCTGCAGCTCCCAAATCTGTCCTGGCAGGGGAGGGGTGAGCAAGGGAATCCCCTGCATCCCTTGGCTACTGTTCATTTTCCCTCTTATTTTATGCTCCAGCTTTCTTTGTGATCCTTTAAAAAAGAGCAAATGCTCTTTAATCCTCCCAGCATTGAAGCCCCTCAGCTGTGTGATGAGGGTGCATCTGTAGCCGTGTTCTGGCAGAGCTCCCGTGAGGGTTCCGTGCTGCTGGACCATCCCAGAGCGGCAGAGTTATGGGGAAACCCGAATTACCCGGGAAATCCCAGCCTGGGTGTCCAGGCTGACACCAGGCCCCTCTGAAGCAGGGAAACCTGCAGGGTCCCGAATTACCTGGGAAATCCCAGCCTGGGTGTCCAGGCTGACACCAGACCCCTCTGAAGCAGGGAAACCTGCAGGGTCCCAAATTACCCGGGAAATCTCAGTTTGGATGTCCAGGCTGACACCAGACCCCTCTGAGCTGAAGCAGGGAAACCTGCAGGGTCCTGAATTACCCGGGAAATCTCAGTTTGGATGTCCAGGCTGGCACCAGACCCCTCTGAACTGAAGCAGGGAAACCTGCAAAGTCCTGAATTACCCGGGAAATCTCAGTTTGGATGTCCAGGCTGGCACCAGACCCCTCTGAACTGAAGCAGGGAAACCTGCAGGATCCTGAATTACCCGGGAAATCTCAGTTTGGATGTCCAGGCTGACACCAGACCCCTCTGAACTGAAGCAGTGCTGCCCCGAGGGTGCTCCATGGGAAGGTGGAGCACTCCACCCTCCTCAGCATCTGAGGTGCAGCCTGAAACCCTCTGCAGAGTAACTTCAGCCTGTGTTTCATCTGTAGGGAAGTTACAGAATTGTTTTATAGATGGAGTTGAAAAATTAGCAGCACTTGAAGCATCTTAGGCTCAGGCTGCTCTTTGGTAATAGGTTTGCATTTGAAAGTGGGAAGGATGAGGGCTTTGATTGATGTTTATTGCAGCACACAGGAAGGCAGATCAATGCTGCAGTACACCCTCTATACCCAGGAGCCAGGCTGGGAGCTCTGGTTTGAATTACTGATGGAGCTTCCCAGGAATGATCGGCAATAATCGGGGAGATGAAAAGAAAGCAGAGAGAACGGAGGTAGTTCAGTAAATCCGGGGTGGATCTGCTGAGTAGGCAGTGCTGAGCGTGGAGCTGAAGTCTGTGACTGATGCTTCAGATAATTGAATATTCTTGGATCTCTGTGAGTGTTGCCATTGTTAATTAAATATTCTTGGGTGTTTGTGCCTAAGTGCGGTGCCAGCAGCTTCGGAGGTGGTCAGAGATGTGCGAGTCCAGAGCTCCTCAGGCCTGAGCAGCGTCCTTGGGATGAGTCCAGGGGGGCAGCAGGGGCTGAGCATCCCCAGAGGAGGTGGCACCACATCCTGGGGGTGCCCTGAGCTCCTGCTCCTCCTCACAGCTCCAGGGAGGGACTCGAGGGGAGGCACAGCCTCTGCCCTGCCCTTTGGAGACACCTGAGAATCGGGGAGGGTCCCTGTGACAGCCTGTGCCCAGCCCTGGCTGCAGCACCCATGGGAGCTGCCTGAGGGACAGGGGACCCACCTGCTGGGTGTCACCTGCGCCTCCTGCAATGGCTGTGGTGACGGAGACAACAGCAGACAGAGAGATGGTGGCAGCAGAGAACGGGGGAGCAGATGGGGTTTTGTCTGTAGGGGAGGGAGGCTGTGCCACGGATTGGGAATGAGGAAAACGGGAACTGCCCAGGAGCATTTGGGGGCCGCACCCAGAGCCCCCCAAAGGGCTGTGCCAGCCCCAGTTCGAGTGCTCCATCCTCCAGCAGACATGGGAGGGCTCCTCGGTGAAGAGAGCAGGGGGGTCTGGCAGCTCCCTCCTTCCCCATCAGTGCAGAAGGTGGAGGAGACATTGTTTAAAGCATCTGCTTCAGTATTTCTGAAGCTGTTGCTGGATTCCTTCCAGATGAATCTAAATTGGAAGGTGTTGCAAGTGCCAGATGGAGCAGGGATATGTAAGAGAGAAGCATGAAAGGCTTGGAAACACAGGCAGTGTCTTTAAGGGGAGCCAGGAAAAGAAAAGCTTAACAGGCCCTGAGGGGAAGGAACCAAAGACCTGGTCCTTGCTGGGAAGGAGGGACATGAAAGGAGCCATGGCAAAGGATCCAGGCAGCTGCAAGGCAGGGCAGGACAATTTCAGCACTGATTTTGGTCTGGACGTGGCTGCTTTTTTGTTCTGGAGCACTTCTGTTCAATTGTAGCCCGTTAGCCCTGCAGCAGCTTTGATGAATAAGAAGAGAAAAACAAATTTTTGCGCCTTGGCCCTGGCCTGGGAAGCTCTGCTCCTCATCCTCTCCTCTTCCTGCACCTCCCTGCTTGCTCCAAACCATGGAATCATTTTGGCTGGAAAAGCCCCCTGAGATCAAAGTCCAGCCATTAACCCACCACTAACCGAGTCCCCAGGTGCCACATCCACGTGATTTTGAGCACTTCCAGGGGTGGTGATTCCACCACTGCCCTGGGCAGCTGTGCCAGGGCTTGACAGTCTTTTTGGGAAGAAATCTTTCCTCATAGCCAATCTGAACGTCCCCTGGCACAACTGGAGGCTGTTGCCCCTTGTCCCACTGTTTAGTTTGTTTATGGAGTGTCCATCAAATGTTCCACCTGCTGCTCCCACTGCTGGGCTCTGTTGGAAAACTGCTATTTGGATAGAATTCCTTGGGAGAACGTGCAAAGGATTTGGTGTTGTTGGATGACAGGAGAATTTCAGTTTCTGTGAAAACCATCCCTGTCCTCTGTAAGAGTGATGATAAATTGGACCTGTGGGTGCACATCTGATTTAGGTACTTGTGTGCTCATCACAACAGAGCTGGGTTCTAATTCAATGTTCATCCTGCAGGAAAGTCATCAATAGTAATTATCTCAAGGAACAATTTTCATGAGCATCTTCTAGTTTTTAGTCAGTGTCTCTTCTGGAAAAATAAATCTTCTGAAATACAGTGAGCCTGTTTGTCACCCCCAAAATTATTATTTGTTAAATTCTTTGTTGGCATTACCGCAGAAATGATGGTGCTGTCACGAGGCTGCATTTCAGTTTTACTTTCTGTTTCTATTATGTGTCCAGTATTTGCATAGGAATCTGTCAACACCACCACCACCAAAGGAATAAGTGTGTCATTATTCAGACAATAATTGTAAACCATGAATTAGGGGCTGCATTTACAGAAAGTCAAGAGCAGCTCCAGCTCGCACTGAGCTGCTGTGGGAATGTCCCAGGGATCCAAAGCAGCTCCTGGGCTCTGCCCACAGGCACAGCCCGTCCCTCCTCATTCCCACGTAGTGCTGATCCCGGGTGGACTGAGGATGGTCTGACCAGCAGGTGGAAGCAGAGAAAAAAACCTCTCAAAGGCTCCTGTGTTTGCACGCTGCTCCCAGAGAAGCTGATGTTTAAAATTGCAGCCCGTGGAAAATCCTGTATCATTTCCTGAGCTTTGCACCTGGTCCGGCACAGCCTGATGTGTGTGATTTTTAACGTGATTTTTAACATCTTCCTCGGTCATTGATCATCACCAGAGGGCTTTTTGCTTTGTTTAATTTGTTCCTACTTTCATACATAAACACCAGGAGGGCAAATTCGTGCTCAGCCCCCGTGTTTGTGTGGCCATTTCTTACGTTGTGCTGCTGTTTCGCTGGAATGAGCGATCATCGGGGCAGTGTGGGTGTTCAGTATTTGCTCAGGTCTAGGTGTAGAATGAGGTGGCAGCATTGAGGTCAGGCTGGGGTTTAGCAGAACTCTGAACACCGGGTTTTAGCAGACGTTGGGCCATGAACTAAACCACAACAAGTTCCACCTCAGTGTGAGGAAGAGCTTCTTTCCATGTTGGGGCAGAGCTCTGGAGCGGCTGCCCAGGGAATCCCGGAGTTTCCCTCTCTGGAGACGTCCCAAACCCACCTGCCTGGGCAGGGGCTGGACAGGGTGGTCTCCAGAGGACAGTCTGGCCCCAAATATCCTGGAATTCTGTGATTTGTCTGCTAGAAAGTGCTGTTGCCTTGTCCTGCCCACTGCTCCCACCTTTCCCTTTCAGGGAAGAAGGATGAGTGTTCGCCTCGGTGTGAGGGTGTGGTGGGCTCAGGGCTTGCTGAGGTTGTGGTCACTGCACCTGAGGTGGACTTTGGGTCATGGTCATGGTGTCAGTCAGAACTGGGAATTCATCTCCGTGACCATGACATACATTTGTTTTCCTTGACTGGATTTCAATTCTTGCTGCTCTGACCGGGATGTGAGACACTTGCTGATGTTTCACAGTGCTGTGTGTTTGATCAATTCTGTCTAAATAGGGACTGGCTAATTAAATTGTGGTGGACATCAAGCACTGGTCATCTTCAGGAGCAGAAGTGTTGTTTTACCCTTGTTCTGAATCAGTATAATTTAATCATTTGTCTAAATGTTTATGATGGCTCTTTTTCCTCAGGAAAAGGTTTAATTTCTTTGTCATTGCATAGTTTCTCACTTTATCATTTCCAAGTATTGGCAGTGTTTGCAGAGGGGTAAAAAAGCATTGCAAAAGGAAATAAATACAAAAATGTAATGCTTTATGCATAATAAAAGTGCATTTTAGCTCTAACATGTCATATAATCATTCAGCCATGTCACAGGCTGATGAATTCCTGAGCTCAGACATTTCAAAGGGGAGTATCAATGTGAGATCTGGAATAAAGATCCCAAACCAGGAACCAGCTCATTGGTTTAATGGGTCTTTCTGTCTTTCTCAGTGTTCAGTGCTCCACGCTTGGGAGTTCAGGAGATCGCAGACTTCCCTGCGCTTGGGCTGTGGTGAAGGGAGCTCCGTGTGGATTTTATAGCAGAATATTTATACCAGGAGGGAAAGGCTTCTTTTATTATTAAAATATTTACAGATTTCTGTTATTTTATCCGAGGGAAAAATTAACCTTGTTAGTGTCAGCTGAGGCGTGGTAGAGCTCTCTAGCAGTTGTTCTCACTCCCTTATTAGGGAGATCTTCATATCAATCCCGGATTTATGGATTGTAATGGAGCTGCTGTAACAGCAGTAATTGGGGAAATTAGTTTGGACGGTGGCATTAATATTCATGCATCCCTGCAACAGCTCCCTGCTAATTAGTGTCTCTTCCTGCTCCATTACGGTGGCAGAATGGGATGGGATAAGTCTCGGGGTTAACTGGAGCTCAGAGTGGTCACAAGTGTGAGGTGCAGGACGTTGGGGACGGCGCTTGCTGGAGCTGTGTCATTCCCACAAGGAGCACGGCTGGGCCATCCCAGCCTGGCATGGTTCGGTGGGAGCCCCAGAGTCCATGGATATGGCGAGGATGGGGAGGTTTTCTTCTGGGGAAACTGGAGTCACGTTGCTGGCTGTAATTATTCCGCAGCAGGCAGGAGAGCGGCCGGGATCTGCCGGGAATACTCCTCCGCACTGGCCTAGATCTGGGAGAGGTGGTCGGGGAGAGCTTTCTCCATCCCTAATTTCCATAGTCCTACAGGATACTGGGGGGACTATCCTGCCTGATTTAATGAGCTTTGCTGGGATGTTTTCTCCCTTCTCATTGAGAGCTGTGGAACGAACACGGTGAGGTCGGTGCCTTCAGCCTGGGGACAGCAGAGAGGGGACAGTTGTGCCTCCCTCGGGATGTCGTTGCCTTGTCCCGCTGGGTGTGTGATGGATTGGAGGTGTGGAGCTCTGACACAGAGGATTGGGGGATGTGTTGCTGGTACACCAAGCAGAGGGGCCCCCTCTGGATCAGCCCTGCACCGGTGTCTCAGAGTCCCCGAGCCCCCTCGCTGTGTCCCCTGGGCAGGAGCTGCGTTGTTCCCCTGCGAACGGGCCGGTCCCACTGTCCATGTGGCACAGCTTGGAATGTCACCTCCGTGATCCTCAGGGCTGGGGCTGTGTCAGGGCACCTTCAGGAGGCTGGAGGGATGGAGAGGAACTTGTCAAGAGATCTGCACGGCTCTTGCTGTGTCATTAAAGAAAGACCTTGGTGAGAGGGATGGTAAAAGAGCAAACAGAGATAATTCCAATAATAACGCCCTGGTCTGCTTCTGCAGCCTGGGAACATGGAAGGTGGTGCAGTGGGGAAGGAGGGTGTCCAAAGACCATTCCATTCCGTGCTGTGCAGTGCCAGGCACCTGCGTTGGGGTGATGGATGGATTTGCCATTTCCCCGGGGCTGCGATCCCTGGGCCAGCACGGCCCCTCTGCCCTGGCCCGGGGCTGTGCCGGCCTCTCAGAGCGTGCAGGTGATTAGAAAAATGCAGTAGCATTGCAGGGACTGTTTCCCTGAGCCTGCATGTCTGCACTAATTAATCCCAGCTCTCCATGGGATTGCTCTCAATTACGCAGTGCTTCTTCCTTTCTGTCTGTCCCACCTGGCGCACGGTGCCGCAGTCTGGAGCTGGAGTGGGATGGGGAAACAGCCCCCAGGGATGTGCGAGCACCCACAGGTGCTGGGACTCCACAGCAACACAGACAATCCTTTTCAATTCCTTTCCATCCCCCCCTCATTTTTCTTTCCCTTTTCTTGGCAGGAAGGGGAAGCGATGTGCTTCGCTCAGCCTCTTTCACAAACAAAGGAATAAATAAAATAAAGCCATAAATGATCCGAGCATTTCTCTTGAAAGCTTAGAAGGAAGAAATAAGGAGAAAATGGTATTAGTTCTATTTTTAAAGAGCTGAGAGCTCTGGGATGCCATGGTGATGGAATTGGTGTAAGCACCTGGATAGATACAGATCTCCTGCATGTCTGGGATAATGTAGATGGACTGGGACAGTATGGAAGTGGAAAGGGTTTCTGTTTATTGAGTTTGCCTGTCAGCTTTCTGTTATTAAACATGGTGATTTCCAAGCTGTCAGAATGGATGCTAAAATCTTCTGGCATTTCTGCCTCTGGAAAAGTCTGCAGGAAGACAAATCCCCCAAATGATGTGGCTCCATGTGTGTTCCCAAGTGCATGCAGTGAGTGGGGCAGGGACCCTGCCAGCCGTGCAGCCGAGGGCGTGTGGCACCCGTGCCACCCTGGGGAGGTCCTGCCTGTGCCCACAGGTGCCACCTACTCCCCAAGGAGGGTCTGTGGGGAAGGTGCTGTGTGGGTGGAGAGGGGCTCAGAACCATTCTGCAGCTGGGTGAGGGGTGTTTGGGGCACTGCTGCAGCACCCTGGTGATGGGGGGTGGCTGCTGGGGCTCCGGGGCACGGGGCAGAGCTGCTGTCCCCCAGTGCCACTGCCATTCCCCAGCCAGGGACAGCAATGCTGCCGCTCTTTAGTGTTGGCAGCTGGCAGCAGTGCTCAGCTAACTCAGGATACTCCCAGAGCTCTGCTATTTAGGAGTGGGGGGGAAGCAGGAGCAAAGAAAGAGGCTTGAGTCACTCGGCTGTGACCATATAATGACTCTGTATACAAATTAGATGGATTCACATGGTGCTTATCTAAATGAGGTTGCCATTTTACAATGCTAATTTTCCCGTTGGTTGCTTGTGATGCCAGAACACGGCGTTTCAAAAAAACATTCCTGTGCTTCTGGGCTCCAAAGTCGGCGTGCTGCAGAGCCCGGGCAAACTGCAGGGTTAGCACAACCTGCCGAGCTCCGCGCTCCCAGCCACGCAGGGCAGAGCTGGCACTGCAGTAATTAGTAGCGAGTCTGCGGATCTTGATGAAGAATGCACAGGGGGCTTGTTCCTTTGCGCCGTGCTTTTACCCTCCGGAGGAATAAATAACTGGAGGGAAGGGAATTGAAAAAAGCTGTAATGAAGGAGAAGGAAACAAACCCCGTGTGCTGGTTTCTAAAGCTGACAGCGAGGGATCTGACAGACACTTGTGAGCTCTGAGGATGAGGAGGTGGCATTTCAAAAGCCACCAGCATTCCATAAAATGCTGTTGTGCCACGGAGTCAGAGCAGGAGGTGCAAAAACGTGCGCTGAGCATTTGGAAAAATATCTGGGGTTTCATTTGTCGCTCGGGTCTGATTCTGGCTGATCCCAGGGAATGAGAGCCCCGCTTTGCCTGGGAAAGCTCCCCCTGGCATTTAGCATTCCTGTAGGTGCTGCTTTCAGTCAGAGTCTCAAAATATTTTCAAGTGGGGAGTAAAGACCCTTTCTCCCACCCCCTCTGCCCTTCCTCTCCTCTCCCGGGTTTGTGGAATGGGCTGGAAGGGCCAAGCTGTTCTTGCGGGGAGCTCAGGCCCTGCGCTGGCTCCGGGCTCCGCAGGGCACGGTGCTGGAGCCGGGCTGGCTCCTGTCAGCCAGGCTGCTGTGCTGAGATGGCCCTGCTGCTCAGGGACTGATGGGGGCATCGCATCCCATCACAGCATCCCAACGAGCTCCTCTTCCCGCGGACCTTCCAGCACTGCTTCGTTTGTTCTGGGGAGAGCTGATGAGGACCTGTTACAGTCAGTTGTTCAAAATGATCTGACACCCGACATTCTGCATAAACTTCCTTTCAGAAATAGCTATTCAGTGAGAAGCAAAAAAAGCGGTGATTTAGGGTCTAAACTGCGCATGCATAAACATGAGGTGATCTCCAGAGCCATGGTGCTCATTCTAATGTGATAAATACAGATGCAGGAGTGTTTGCAGAGCCATTCATTGCCGTGTTAATTTTGTGCATCAGCTCTTCCAGCTGTGGGATGTTTGGAGCTCCATTGAGGCCCACGGCAGTTTGCACCAGCTGAGGATGTGATGCTCCATGTACAATTTTCTGTCACGAAAGGAAAACACACGATCTCACATCATCCCTTCTCCCTGCAGCTGTTGCTGGGCTCTGCCTCCATCGCTGCCTCACTTTGTGCAGCTCCTGGAGGTAAACAGGTTGTTCTGCTCTGCGGGTTCCGTGCACGAGCACCGTGCAGGATCAATCCCGCAGGAATTCCGAGCCCTCCCGGCAGCAGCAGCCTTCACACAGGGCAGGGATCTTGAAACACTCAGTGCTTTCCAGAAACGGGTCCTGTACCTTTTGTCTTCAGGGCTTTGCAGGCTCAGAGCAATCGCTTTCATCTTCCCCACGCTCCCTCGCCCTGTGCATGGATCAGCTGGAGAACCTTGCACGGAGCTCCAGACAGAAAAATCCTCATCCCCAGGAGTCAGCCGTGGAAAGGAGGGGTGGGGACGGCAGGGCTGCCCAGGGAACTCATGAGTTCCATGTCTGGGACATCAAAGGCGACCTCAGGTGCTGGAATGAACCAGCCAAGAGGCCCATCCAGTGCCACGCAGGGCAAGTCCTCATGTTTGAGGACAAAGCTGTTACAAATTTTGATGGGAGGCTCTTCCAGGTACTATTCACATGTCCAGAGTCCCTGGATTTTTGTATTTTTTCTGCTAAAGCAGTTGCAGGAAGCAAACCATTGTTTGGTTTGAATGTATTTTAGAATCTGAGTGCAAGTGGTTTTATTTGCTGTTTATTTTCTACTCTTCTCATTTCAAGCCTTAAATGAGGCCAGCTCTGTGCACCATGACAGCTATCACAGGTCAAGGCTACTGTAATAGTTCTGCTCTCAGGAGAGAGAACAGCCCACACCTGATTTTCTTGAGGTGTGCACCAGGCACAGATGTTTTCTTTGATGAACAGTTACGTGAATATCCCGTTTATTGAACAGTGACAGAAATTTACACCAAATTTGACACATGGGACTTCCAAAGGACGCTTGATAGAGAATTGTGAATGTTTCTTAATGGCTGAAAATTGAGTTAATGATGAACTAACATTGCCCAGTTCAGCAAAGGTAAGAGCAGGGCAGGTGAGGATGGGAAGGGTTGGTTTGGTCAGTGGAAGAGGCTGTTGGTGAGGATGGGAAGGGTTGGTTTGGTCAGTGGAAGAGGCTGGAAGGTGAGGATGGGAAGGGTTGGTTTGGTCAGTGGAAGAGCAGGGCAGGTGAGGATGGGAAGGGTTCGTTTGGTCAGTGGAAGAGGCTGTTGGTGTGGTTTAGGATCAGTTTAGGATCAGGGACAGAGTTGTGGGCTGGGGTTGGTGCTGTCAGTGAAACCAGCACTGGACACTGGTTTTTATTTTGTAAGGAAGGCCCTGATCCAGGCTGGGCAGCTTTTCCTGCGGGTTCCTGTTGCACAGGACTCATGGGGCTCCTCTCCTGGCTCTGAGTGCTTTGCATCAGGGTGCTGACAGACTGAGCTGTTAGAGACCTTTAAAAAAATAGAAATATTTCTATATCTGGTCGTTCCTGCATGAGTCTAATAACATGGCCCTTAGAAAGTAATTTGGATTAATTAGAATGTCCGGGCACTTTTGCGATAAAGACATGCAGAGTAATTATCCAGTGTCCAGAATAATCTATTGAGCTTGTGAAGTTTAAGTCTGAAAATTATTCTCCCCTAAGTATTCGTCTTTCTGGCTGTATTTCTGTTATTAAATTTGTTTTCCCCCAAGTTAGATAAGAAGAAATGTAATTATTTAGCTGGCAAGCTTAATGTTGAGGTGAAGAAATCCAGTGAAGGTAAAAGTGTGATTGCCTTGTGTTTTTTCCTGGAATAATGCAGAAATATTTAGATATCTGTAGAATTACATGGTGATGATGCACTTTGTAAAAGGCCAGAGATGAAATATAAGGAAATAAAAGGTATAGATATTCAGTGGAACTTCATTATACCCTATAACTCTTGGATGTGTAGTGGGAGAAATGTCAAATGCAGATTTCTCCCATAATTACAATCCATTCTCCCTCACATCTCTCCTCGCTGCATTTTCTCACTCTCCTTTATACCCAGAGTCTGTGTCCTGAAGGACCTTGTTCTGTTTCTGATGCTCAGAGGACACAACAGGCCTTTTATACTTGTGATAATGTTTATTTTGGATTAAAGAAAATATGAAATCAAAGGCAGTCTAAATATAATCCCTCAGTGTCCCTGGTGAAACCATCCCCACGCCCGGGTCAGCCGTGCCTCCCGCATGTTCTGAAGGAATTTTAAATGCCTGGGATTGAAAGGAGGAAATTTTTGACCTTGCAGATGATGAAGGGGAAATGGAACAATTTGTCCTCTCCGAGCCCCTCCCGGCAGTCGCTGCTTCTCCCTCTCTGCAAGGGACACCTGGAGGGGCTGGAGGTGTCCAGGGCAAGGAGTGGAGCTGGGAATGGGCTGGAGAATCCTGAGAGAGCTGGGGGGGCTCAGCCTGGAGCAAAGGGGGCTCAGGGGGGTCCTTGTGGCTCTGCACAGCTCCTGACAGGAGGGGACAGCCGGGGGGATTTGGGATTTGATCCCAGGGAACAGGGACAGGAGGAGAGGGAACGGCCCCAAGGGGAGGTGCAGGGTGGACATTGGGAACATGGAAAGGGCTCTCCAGCCCTGGCACAGCTGCCCTGGGCAGGGGTGGAATCCCCGCCCTGGAGGGGTTTCAAAGCCATGTGGATGTGGCACCTGGGGACATGGATCGGTGGTGGCCTTGGCAGTGCTGGGGGAAGGATTGCACTCGATCTTGGCGTGTTTCTCCAGCCCCAGCCATTTTTCTCTGGTGGATTGGTGACTTTGACCGGACAGACCCAGCCCGTGTGCAGGGGTGGCTGGGGCAGTGAC